>VDFB02217677.1:0-17244 GCA_007258455.2 Sequoia sempervirens
CCTATGATAGAGTTGACTGGAAATGCTTGTTTAAAATTTTAAAGGTGTTTGGGTTCAGTAACAGGATTCTTCAGTTTGTGGAGCAGCTTGTGTCTACTACTTCAATCTCTATCATGGTTAATGGATCTCCCTCAATTTTCTTTCAAAGCTCCAGAGGACTAAGACGGGGAGATCCTATTTCTCCTATTTTATTTACTATTATGGCTGAAAGTCTTGGAAGAAATTTGAAATGGTTGATAGATCAAAAATCCCTCGTTGGTCTTAAACCATCCTCTAGCAATTTGATCTGTTCTCATCAACAGTTCATTGATGATACCATGCTCTTGGGCAGATCTACTGTTTCAGAGGGAAAAACTTTGAAAAATCTATTGGATGCATATGGGAGGGCGTCTGGCCAACTGATTAACAAACAAAAAATCTCTCTCTTCTTCTTTAATACTCCTGAACACAAACAATAAAATTTCCAGAATCCTAGGTTGTAGGTGGAGTCTTTACCTTCCACCTATCTAGGTTCACCTTTAAGCCTTAAACCCTCAGAGTCCTTTTGGATCTCGTTGGTTGAGAGGTTTAGCAAGAAGCTTGCTAGATGGAAAGGAGCTTTTCTAACTCAAGTCGATAAATTACAACTCCTCAAAGCTACTCTTTAGAATCTTTCGATTTATGCCTTAAACCTTTTTGAAATCCCTGCCAAGTTTGTAGATGCTATTGAAAAGATTCAAAAAAATATTTCTTTGGTCGGGTGTTGAAGAAAGAAAAAGGTTGCCTTTAATAGGGTGGGATTTGGTGTGCATACCTAAAAAAGATGGTGGTTTAGGTCTTAGAAAAATCAGAATGGTTAACAAGACTCTTCTTGCTAAACAAATTTGGAGACTTTTTTCGTCCTCAGGGGAATGTACTAAAATTGTGATAAACAAATATATGGAGAATAACAAATCTCTTACAATCATGATGGAATCCCATCTTCTACCCAGAGGTTCAACGTGTTGGAATAACTTGATTGCTGGTAGAAAAGTGGTTGAAATAGGAGTGGGTTGGCAAGTTAGGAGTAGAAACCAAACAAGATTCTAGGACAATAGATGGTTGTTCAAGGAGCCCCTTGCCAAAATTGAACCTTTTCGTAGGTGGGTTGAGATTTGTAAAGCTCTTTTTGGTTTGTATGTTAAAGATTATTGGAAGAATGGAAAATGGGTGGATCTATCTCTTTTTAGTTAGGTTCTCACTCCTGTTCAATCGTCCCTACTGGTTGTCAGACTTTTCCATGATCAGATGAAAGACTGTCTTGTTTGGAAAGATGAACCCTCGGGTAACTACTCTATTTCATCAGCTTTTTCTAGGCTATCTTTTTCCTAGGCTCTCCCCCTTTCTGGTTGAATGCTTGGATCAAACACCTTTTACCTAAAGTTAACATCTTCTTTTGGATCCTTCTTCAAAACAAAGTGTGCACGGTTGATAATCTCTACAAGAGAGGCTTCCAAATACCCAATAGATGGTATCTCTACAAGATGGAGGCAGAGTCAATTTGTCATTTGTTCCTTCATTGTTTGTTTACTGCCTCGATTTGGGAAAAACTTTTGTCACTGGAAATTTTCTTGGGTGTTCCCCTTGGCAATTGAAGACATTTTCATTCAATGGAAAGCCCCTACTCACAACCCAGAACTACGGAAGCTGTGGTTTTTTCCTTCCCTCATGTTGCTTGGGGTCTTTGGAAAGAACAAAATAATAGAATTTATAGGGATAAGGAATCTTCGAAGGTCATAGTGTTTGAAAAAATAATTAGATTAATGAAAGAAAACTTAAATGCAATCCCCTAGAAGGATTGTAACCTCAAGAAAGTGGCTTGTTCTTCCTATGATCTAATGATTGCTAAGGAATGTAAAATTAATTATGATATTTCTTGTACTCCTAAAGATGCTAAGAAGGATAGGGAGGGTGTCTACTGTACTTTTCCACCTAATAGTTGGATCAAATCCAACTTTGATGGGGTGACTAAAGGAAATCCTGGAGTGGCAAGATGTGGTGGAGTTTTAAGGGATTCTTTCAGCAATTTTCTAGGTGTTGGAAATTTTCTAGGTGCGATTGCTACCCCCCTTGGCTCACAAACCAATCATTTGGCTGAGGCTATTGGAGCTTTTCATGTAATAAATTTGGCTCATAGTCTGAATTTTAAAAACCTTTGGCTTGAAGGGGATTCAAAAAATATTATTGAATGTCTTCTAGGTATGCCCCCCCCCCTCGTGGACCATAAAGTCTTGGATTGATGATGCTATTTTGACCTTAGCTAAGTTTGATAATATAAAGATATCCCATGCCTATAGAGAAGCCAATGCTATGGCAGAATTTTTTGCTAATGAAGGGGTTAAAAGTAAAGGACAACACACATGGATGAATATTAGTGATTTAGGTGTTGATGTCTGAGCCTTATTGAACTATGATGCATCACATGGGAAAGATGTGTGTCACCTAAATCATGATGATAGAACGGGGTAAGTACATCACTATCATTAAATTGCATGGGGTTGAGCTAATTAGCTTGTCTTGTAAGTTTGCTCGGCATGCTTTGTGGGCTCACAGGCTTGGAGAGACCATTTTGCACCAAGATTTCATCTCTTTCTGCATTACTGTGCTTGCTAAAATGGGAGGAGAAAGAAAAAGAGTTGAGCCAGAAAGCTTCGAGATGCACACAAGAAACACTAAAGTGTGGAACAAAGTTAAAAGTGGGGGTTTACTCCCTTTTTTGGAGAAACTCCATGGGTCTAATCAGGAAGCTATAGAGCTTTTTGAGAAGAATTGGAACAATGGTGAAATAACCCTTTTTGGCAAGAAAGTCAAGCTTGATGAAAATCTCATCACTGAAGTGACTGGCATGTCCACTGAAGGACATAAATTTTTCCAGGACAAGAAACTCTCTAATGAAGTGGTGGTTAGATTTCTGAAGAAAGACAAGGAAATATTGAAACTTGTGAAAGTTTCCAATAGTTACTTCAAGGCCGACTCCATTAAAGCTCTCTGGAGAAAATTTCTTCACATCATTATGGAGTATATCACCCTGGATGGATGGTTCACTAGGGTCTACGACTATCATTTTTCCTTGCTCAATCATTTTTGCTATAAGGTCAGGGTTTCTCTCCCCTACTACTTACTCTGTTCCTTAAGAAAGAGTCTGGAAGACCATAAGAAAAACCTAAAAGATATCCTATATTACATACTGGTTTGATAAGATTAATTTTTGAACATTTCCAAAAAATGTCGGCCCTTGCTAATCTGGATGCCTCTTCGGCTTCTGAGGATGATGACACAGAACCTAGCTTGTTTGGGGAATAAACCTAATTTGAGTCTGGTAAGGACGGTCCTGAAACCTCCCATTGTCTAGACTGACAAGAAAATCCAGTCTGTAATCCCTAGCCTGTTAAAGTCTGCCCTACTTCTGAGCCTGGAAGTTCTACCCCCAAAGCCAAAGGTGCTGGAAAGAATTTCCCTATTAAAAACCTTGTTTCGTACTCAGAAGATTCTCTTGATTCTGAGGAACCCGACACAAATAACAATTCTTCCTCTTCTGTCCCATCGACAGACATAAATGATAGAACTGGGTCCCTTGGAGCCTCTGACCCTGCTAAAAATTGCCTCAATCTTGATATGGAACCTATTGCTGATTTTCTGGGCATAGCTAGGAATAATGTCGTGGACCACTTCAAATGTCAAAATGGGTCTTTCATGAAATTAATGACCTGAAAATAAAAATTGGGCCCTCTAGAGTAAATTGGAAGAAGTGGAAGCTAAGGTTTCCGCTTTATGCAAGAAGGATGAAGAGCGTAATGAGAACACTGCTAGTAAGGAGATCTAGGACAATGCAGGTAAGGACAAAAGGATAGAAATTGACTTTGAAAAAATAAAAAATGTTGTGAAGATAATTACTGAACATAACAATAGAATGGCAAGACATAATGCTATCATTATCAACGCAATGATTGAAAAACTGGATAAAGCTCAACAGGGGTCCTTGGTTGTTGATTTGGAAGAGGTTAAAGATAAAAACCAGGAAGAGGACATAGGGATTTCAAAGAGAACCAGGGCTAATTTGAAAAGGAAGGCTCCCCCCATGCCACAGATGATTCAAAATTTCAAGAAGGGAGTCCAGGATATGTAGGATTTGGAGGTCGAGACTGAGAAAGTCCTGAAGACTCTGGATTAGTTGTTAGTGGTTTTTTGGTTCGCCTCACTGGCTCTTTGGTGGTCCTTTCCCGCTTTTTTTGGTTGGTTGCTTTTTCGTGGGTTTTTTTTTTTTGCAGCATGTTTAATTCGTAGGACTTTTTTGTCCTTTCCTATTTTATGTTGTAAACTTTGTGGTTTCGGGTCCCTGTAAAACCCATTTTTTCCTTTATCAAAAACATACTTATACTCCCTTGACTTAACCATCTTACACAGCCTATGCTTGACCTGAACCCAAACATAGAGTGTCATCCAATTCATTCCACCTTCCCTATAATCCTAATATTCCCACATTATCCTACCTCCCTCTATTCTCTCACCTTTATTACTTACCCATACTTCTCCCTCTACCATTGCCCCTATAATTTCTAACCCTTTTTCTATTATTCCTCATACACTTGATACTTCTAACATTTTTTATCCATTGTAGTGAGACCTTGCTAGTCCCACCCTAATACCAACCCTAATGATATCTAAATCATCTATCCCATAATTATCCCCTAATACCTCGATCTCCCCACAAGCCCTAGTATGCTACCTCCCCTTCTACTAGAAGACTTCTATCCTTTGATATTTCAATCTCTATCCCACCTTCTAGTATTATTGCTATCATAGAAATCCTATCCACTCTTCTTAACACACTTTTTGAGGATGCCTTCCTACATTGCATGGATTCACTCTATCATGATCATAGCAATGATGAAGAAAGGGGAGGAGAGAACCAATTGAAAGAAGGAAAATAAAGAACAAGAATGGATTAATTTTCAAACGGAAAACACTTAATAATGATGTGAAAGGAAAACACAAATTGTGCATTTTATCATTATCAAAGGCTCAAGTGCAAAATAAATACAATAACCATTAGGGCTCAAAACTTTAAAATATCAAGGATTCAGACATAAATCTTCTCACACCAACTCATATGAGCTCAATACATTTATAGCTAAATTAGAAGAAAGAAGTGTAGAGAAAAGAAAGAAATAATTTCATGTTCAACAACATGGCTTGCACCAAATGGGCATTAATTCCATTGACAAAAAAATTCCTTGTACCAACATGCCACCTATCATAACTCCTCATGGAACTTGATTCTCTTTTGAAAGTTGGTGCATGCTACTATATTTTGTTGTTGGTGTTGAAGGATCATGTTTGAATTTTATATCAGAAGATCCATGTTGACTTATGCTAGCTATCACCTATAACAACTACCTTTGTCTATTCAGGAGGGCTAGAGCCTCAATGGTGGCATGAACACTTGTGTCCTTAAGGTTAGATTTTGTGTTATCCTTGTCCCTACCTCATTAGGAACTTGAATTTATAAGTAGTCAATTTTACCTACAAATCCCCTGTCAAGATATTAAACTTGAATAATAAATCAAATGCTTCACTAGCCTACACATACTTTAGAGTTTGTTGGCATGTGTAGTCCTTGCTTACTATTTATTTTAGAGAATTCAGGCCAAATTTGAATTAATTTTAAATTGAGGAACTCATGGGTATCCAACCTAAGACTTATCATCATGTAGGCTTGGCTCATCAAATAATTAGAACAATAGATCTTATACACTAAATGACCAAGAAGCACCCATAATCATTTCTTCTTAGGAATTGTGTCAACTCTTATGAGCTATTAGATATTTGATTAAATGGTTTATAGGGTGTCAAGTACAATACCACCTTCTCATGCTTTTTTCCATTGATGATCCATCCAAAGACAAAGTGGATCCACTTGAAATGCCATGTCATGACTAGGTGATCTCGTTATTGCATGGATCATGTAGGAAATTGCCAATTGCTCAAAAGGTGTAAGACCTCACTTCACATGTGATTAATGCCAAACCTAAAATGTTATATGGTTTTCTTGAATTGATGATTAGATGTATTATGGATGATAAATAAGGTGATCTTGTGGCAAGAATCTTACATTTCCTTTTGACATTATGTTTTATTGTCACTAACATGAAGGTTGAATGGACTCGTATACTATGGGATACAAATTGAAACTTTAAATGGATTATTATATAGTTAAAGTTTAGACTATTCAACTTATAGAATAATGTGATATACAATTGTTACTTATGATCATTTTGGTAATGTGCAGGAAGGTAATGGTGTTAGCATGAGAAGGGAGGACCATAGAGAGAAAATAAAAAAACTTCTTCTCGAGGATACAAATTTGACCCCATATGGAGGCCTAGAAACAAGTAGAGTTAATGTATTGGAAGGTTAAGGTTGTGAGGGCATTTAGTTGTGATTCATGTGAGGTGTAAGTAGGGATTGGGTCTTGGGAACCCCTAGCTAAGTTTGAAACTCGGATGGGACCTTGAGTGGGCTTTTAATGAGAGTTGTTGGTCAAATTTTTGGGTTAGGGTGCAAAAATAAACCCCCTACCTGGTCTATACCATAGTGGTAGGGGTCAAATGAGCATACAATAGAGCCCCTACAACATGATTTGACCCCTGAAAAGCTCTCATAATGGAGAGTGACGAATTTTGAATGATTGTCCAAATGCATGTTCTCATTAATGGGGAAAGGACTCTCATTGATGAAAGTAAGTACACTTCATACCTCCCCACCCAAAAGTTGCAAGTTTCAACCCCTATATATTTTGGAGAGGAAGAATGAGTGAGGTGTTACCCACTTCTCCTCTTGGAGAACTTTAGTGGAGATGGTAGAAAGAAAGAGAAGAGGAGAGGAGTCCTTTTGGGGAGAAAGTGATCTTGATGGCTTGGTTGGAGAGGAAAGAGGGATAAAAGAGTTTCAGTCCAACACCTAAAGCAAAGAGATAAGTTTTACTATTCCCAACTTCCTTTGTTTAGTTGCAATGCAAGAGAGTGATAGGTTTGTGTGGATTTTTTTTTGTTGAATATGGTGAGTGAAGAGTCTATATGTATGTAATATGAATGTTGTGCTATTTTCATTCTTTTCGTAAAAGTTTGAGAGAACCCCATTCATCATCTTGGGGTTGAAAAATATCTTGCTCAGGGGTATGGCTAGAGCCCACGAGGCTTCATGACGCCATTATGGTAGGGTGGAGAGCAAGCCCTGTTTAGTTTATGTCATCCATTGTATTCCTTAAAATTGGTTGTAACATGAAAAGCTAGTGATTATTGTAAGATAAAAGAAGATGGAGAAAGAACAAGCCTTATTCCTTTATGCAATGTCCACTATGTTTCTAACACTGTGTTTCTAACATTGATTGCAGTATCAAATTTTTTATGTTATGTTGCAATGAAAAAGACATGTATACCTTGTGAATTATGGAAAAATACTTCCTTCAGAAACATTTAAGTAATCACTATAAAAAGAAAAATTCTTATACCGTTGAATGGTTATGTGTTGTATCATTGTAGTAGCATGAAAATACTTTTGTTCAGTTTTAATGATGGCAGAACGCATAAAAGAGAAACGAAAGGAAAAAAAAAAAAAACAATAGGAAGTATATGCACTGTGGAGTCCTCAACATTGTCTCGTTTATTCAACAAGATTTAACTAATAGCCTTAGAACTTATTAAACCGTACACAGTTCCAGTAGGCGCCCTCCATGAGCATATATTCATCCACTTATCACTTCTTCATTCAGTCATTTTCTCGCAATTGACCAGTGATTATATCACTCGATATTAGATATATAGGATATATTAATGGGACGATATTGGTATATGAGGAATTAAGAAGGGAAAATGATTAACACAAGAAACAAATCAAGCTCGGGATAAATCAGTTGCACTCGTAGCCTATCAATCTTCTTTGTTGACACCTCCAACTCTGCATTACCCAACATAGGGAATAAGCAAGTAGTCGTTCAATAGGTGCTCCAAACAGAATCCCCATTCCATTCTATTGCCAAGCCTTCTCCTGTTTTAGTCCATTTGACTTGTAGTTCCTCCCCCAACTCAGATCAAGCCTCAATAAGAATACAGAAAAACAAATAAACAAATAAACAAAATGAAAATGGGAGAACATGTTGGAGGAAATGAGGGGTATAGATTTTGTTTTATTTCTATCACGTTAGGGAAAAGGGTCCTTTGGTCATGCAGTAATACGTATGCTTTAATGGTGGTTGGTGAAAACAAAAGAACTTAAAACATCACTAAATAATACAACAAATGATGTTGGCATAAGATTGGGATTTACTTCCTCTTCTGTCAAATCATCACAATAAAATGTGTTTACCAAGCCAGTCTCAAATCTGGGGCGTCTCCCTTTGAATGTTGTGCTGAGTGAAAGCCGAGCTACCAATTCATACGTCCATGTTGTAACATTAATTGAAGGAGGGGGAAAAGTATCTCATCTGGACGTATTCATTGCAGGCACGATACACTCTATTAACCCATTTCATTACGCTATCTCCCTCGAGCCAACCCAATGTTTACGGTCAAGTCAGCTACTTGCCATAGTGGTGAGTCAAATCGGTGTGACAATATCCTTGATGTGCAATAAATCGAGTTAAGTGTGATTGAGGAGATAACATTATTAGTTCCTGCGAAGGGAACTATAGTGGAGGCTTCAACACTAAATAGTGATTAATGCATGTTGTGACGGCCAATTAGAATGCATGTTTTTTAAAGATTTATGCAATGTTTGCTAATTCGGTCAGCGAAGATGCACCTTTTTTAGTTCAAATATTCAATAATTATTTTTTTGGCGCTCCCTGATTCATGCTCTGCAGATTGTCAGAGGCTCTGCGGGCATTTTTAGGCAGTATACCACGTAAATTTCGAGACTGTTGCAGATTGTCGCAGTTTTAAAGACAAGTGTACAGCATGTGAGCAGTATGTGGAAGCGAACAATGTACATAGATGTCCTGCCTATTATCAGCTTGCAAGGTCGGGCAGGATTTCTCCTATTATGGATTCAGATAGCTTCTGCTGCTCTGAGCTACGGAAAGTTCAACTCTATTCTCAATGCAGGCCTGCTTAATCCATCGTCATCTCTGCCCGTGGAAAAAATCATATCCTCTCCCACTCTCTTCGAAATGATGGTTCAAGAACAAGACCTACAGCCCAAGTAGCAGCTTGTCGCCAACGCCAATGTGACTTTACAACACTCTCAGCCAACTACCTAACGGGAAACAAACGTCTGCCCTGCAAGACCGACAGTTTATCATGGAGAAAGATTTTGGCCATTTTGGGGAGCTGCAACCCAGGCAGTCAGTTCAATGGTTCCAAGTCCAGCGATGTCAAACTGATGCTGAGTCCCAAGGACAAACTTTCTGTTACATTGAACATTCATAGATAGATTCTAGTCTCTCATAGCAGGCTTTTTGCCGCCAAGCTATCAGACAGATGGTCGAAACAGCAGCGGAGTTTGCCACATTTGGTGGAGATTTCAGACTGCGATGACGTGGAGATTTACATGGAGACTCTGCGTCTGATTTATTGTAAAGACTTGAAGCGTAAGCTCATGAAGGAAAATATCTCCAAAGTTCTTGGAATCTTGAAGGTACTCGTGCTTGCCCTCTATAGACCCTCAAATTCATTTCACGATTGCATATCTGCTATCCAGTTATTTATTTGTTATTATTTTCCTGGATACTTGAATTGTGACACCAAATAGGGTTTGTTTTTCATATTTATTCATTTTACAACAATTTTTGAAACGCCTGAACAATTATTTAATCATCCCTAGCCTTTGCTCATACTCACCACGCTTCTGTTTTGCTTTGACGCTGAGATTGAATAACATAATAGGTTTGTTTTCCAACATGCAATAATGCTTTATGGTTGGTGCTGGGTAAATATTAGTGTGGCCAATCAATGCAAGTTACCTCTTATCATATTGTCTCTTCCTCTGTCTTGTAGACAACTCCGAATCTCAGCTCCGTTGTTTCATAGTTGGCCCCGATGTATTTGTATTCGAAGATCTCGTAGGGGAAATCTTATATTAACTTCATACACACAGTTAGAAGTCCCGGAAAGCAGTTATTATATGGGTTGAACTGATTCTTCCTCCTTTTTATTTTGTTGATTTGCCTTTCACAAAAGGAACACTGTACAAATTGTATTTGATTCCAATTTTTTCTAACTGGTTGCATAACTTTGGTCTTCTAGGCATTGCATTTGTTGCTAGGAGTTGTCCAGCAAATTTTCTGTTCTTGTTCTGCTTTTTACTCACTTTAGCTGAGATGCACTCAATTATTTCATTGTGTTACTTATTTGAGTTTCACTGGCCATTCTTGACCATTCTTTATTGTTTCTCGATTTTTTTTGATCCGTAAGGTGAAGATTTTGTATATATTTAGAGAAATATATAATCGTCTGCTATGCAGGAATAATTTTCATTGATAACCTTCAGTCAGCCAAAAAACTAACAAGGAAGAGTTCAATCCAGTTCCATATTGGAAGCACCGAACAAGGGATATAAACATAGTCTATCTTCCACAAATTTACAAAAAACTTATCACCAGTTCGAAGAAACAGCGAAAACCAAGACAAGAACAAGCAAAAAAAACCTGACGGACAACAACCATTCCCCACTAAATCACCAGAAACCGTTAACCTCTGCAAAACAGATGAAACCTTCCACCCAGTCCGTTCCCTCCACCGACACTAACTTCACTTTTTGTTTTAGAAACTCCACTGCCACTTCTGCAAGCTTACGATGCCGAGATAATTCGGGGCCTTTGAGATCTGGAAGATAAGGATAAATCTTGATCGCATCATCCGATTCCCACATGGAAGCAAGGTCCGTAGGGCGCGGTATGCCCTTCCTCGAGAGAGCCGCTTTCAGAGTAATGTCGATGCCCCCGAGCAAGTCATTCCGAAACATTCGCACCTGATCACCTTTTAGCCACGTCTCTCGCAGCACCATTCCTGAAACCGGATGAATTTGGTATTAACGTCACTCTTGGCTAATTTTGTTCTTCCCTAAATGTCCTTTCCATGATCTGATTTTCTACTTGCTGTAACTCCACGCCGTCGCCCTGAGCGGACATTGACGGCTTCGGTCTCGCGACTTCCTAAAGGTACACTCTTCTTTCCTTTCCCATTGTCGCTGGCGAGATGAGTCGATCGGGATTAACGGCGGATCAAGACTTTCCCACGAAATGATACTGGTGAACTTCACTCGATTTGGTCGCTCATTGCCGAGAATGCCCCATGCACCCCGCAGCCTGGCGTTCTACGCGTGAAAACCGCGATCGGACCAAATTTAGAAATCGATTCTCGGTGGAGCTTCGAGATGGCGAACCGGTTATTTGGTCCTGCCGGACATCGCGGAGGTATCATTTTGAAATGGATACTGGCGATGCAACCCACCTTTTGTATTGAGAAATGGCGATTCTGCTCTTCATAAACCGCAGAATCATGGATCAATGTTATGGTGGATATCGATGGTACCGCCCGGCGACAAAACAGTGGGAAACGAGGCGGGCGACATGTGTGTCCCCTGAAGTATAATTGAGCCCATCATGCCTCTAAACCCACTCCAAAAAATTTGAACTAAATAACAGCCGATTAACCTACAATGAACCTCCGCATTCCGCTAAATTTAGTAGGTTGGTATGACAGACACAAGCCAAGCCCGAGTGCCACCCGTCCGTCCCGTCCTCCTCCTCACGACCACCTAGACACCCAGTGCCTGTGTGAGGGGCGAGGGGGAGCCCACCCATCCACCCACAATGTTTTCTCAAGATATTAATATCTTGTTTAAAACCAAATTAAATGAATAAATGCTAACATGAGCTTTGGTTCTCAGGATTTATGGACATCTAGCAAAACAACTATGAGGCATTTTGCACTGTGAGCTTTAAAATATTTAAATAATTTTTTTAACTAACTACTATCTGCGATGTCAACTGGAGCAATTGTCTTGGTTGCAGTCGAATTGCTACAGTATATTTGCTAGAAAATTAATTTCCATATTTTTTTGAAATCTCAATATGAATCCTATTGAATTAAAAATTGTTTACACCATTTTAAACATTGCATGAATCTCTACTTTAAAATAGAGTATGAATATCTTCGAAATGATAAAAGGTACTGGGTTTTTGCTGAGTGTCACTTTTGCAACTACCCTGCTGGACATTTGTAAACTGAATTTTACTCTTATATTTTAGAGTATGAGCAGGGGTACACTTATACATCAAAGCATAATGTATAGAGGAATTTTCCTCCAAATATATGTATGCAATAAAGAATTTCAACATACACTTGTATCCTCCAATATCTAGGTAAGCCCCTAAAACACAATGCTTAAAACCACTACTATTTCCATATATTGAATTTTCAAACTTCTAACTGCCCCTAATAAAATGCTCACTTCCATGGTAGGTGACTAGAACATTGAAGCCAAAGAATGTTCACCTGCCCCATTCCAACCCCTTTAAAGCTCATGTCACCAAACAATTTTCTTCACTCAACCTTCCAACAAGGATACTACTCATTGCACAACATGCGCAACAACAACAAAGTTTGCATACCAGCCTTTTTTGCAATGCTTAATCTAAAAAATAGATAGAGTTGTTGACTTTGACCCGCACCTTCACACTTGCAATGGACAACTACATCATTGGCATTGTGAAAGAAGGGAGCACCGATTTAATTTGACACTTATATGGACAAAATTCTCCTTTCCAAACACAACATCCCGTTTGTCAATGACATAGTATTATCATACTTTGTTTGATTCAATATAAAATTTGAACAGTTTTTAGAGACATGTTTGGCTCCAGCTGTGTTTTGTACTTGTTTTTTGTTTTTTTTTTGGAGAATTTTTAGAAAATTAGAAATTGGATTTAAGTTCAATGTGTATTTTTAACCTCTTTATTCTGCTAGTTCACATATTTCTAGTTTTTATTTTTGTAACTAGACTTTTTTCAATTTGAGAAGCCTCTCATTGTTTCCATAGATTCCATATTAATTTTTATGCTTCTAGCTCAAGAAGTTGTAGCCCTCTATGCAATAAATATGTGCTTTGTATTGCATGCACGAATCATCTTTCAAGGAAACAATAAAAAAATAGTAAGTTAAACTTCCTGGTTGTTAGGGAAACAACAACAAAATAGTAGGTTAAACTTTTTGACAGAGTCATGAATGTGCAATATTACAAGTTGTAAAGGAGGGGATTCGCTACCCTCAAGATGATAGGGTCTGGAGGAGCACATAGCCCTCAATTACCTCAAAGATCAAAGCTCAAATGATGGGATAAATAATAATGAATGTTTATACAATCTAATCGAATTAACACTAAGTTATAAATGACAAGAATATCAAAATCACTTAATTATAGGAGTAAATGAAAAAATTAAATTCTTTGGTCTAGAGAAATAGAAGGCATATAAACTAAGGATTGTACCTTTAAGAGGTTTAGTTCTCGGCCATGGACGCCAGTGCGCCACATGACGTCTACACTCCGTGCTATTGTCTTTGATAAAAGAGACAATAAAAACCTAGATTCTGAAATACCCAGCTTGTTGACTCTATTCATCTG
This sequence comes from Sequoia sempervirens, assembly GCA_007258455.2. Lineage (NCBI taxonomy): Eukaryota > Viridiplantae > Streptophyta > Pinopsida > Cupressales > Cupressaceae > Sequoia > Sequoia sempervirens. The sequence goes on from VDFB02217677.1 coordinate 13,639, forward strand.
CGCACAAATAGGAGAGGACCCAAGAGTTGTGCACCCTAACTTCAAGGCTAAGCATCAATATCCTACGCGGAAATTTCAAATCAATTCCAATTTTTTACAGCAGCTACTTGGCAAGTCCTCATTATGACTTCTCGCTTTCTCAGCCACATCATCAACATGATGCCACATCAACATGCTTTTTGTCAAGGTGTCTAAAAAGGCCCAAAAAAAAAGTGCTACCAATACTTGTGCATTCACATCATGGATAGTTGAACGCTGATGTGGCATCACATGATTGGTTACTTTTTAGATCAAAAGAATACATTTTGTTTAATTATGGGTAGTCAAGTCACAACTATTGGCATTATATAAACAACTACTATCACAACTATTGGGCATTATATTAACAACTACTATCACAACTATTGAAACATGCTCAACTATTGGGTTCTCTCCTATAACATGAAAATTATTGGGGGTTGTTTAGGGGTTTTCCTTAGTCAAATGCCTGAGATGTGGCCTGCTTTCAGATTGGTATGGAGCCGAAACGTCAGATTGCCTAAGATACCACAATTGGATGCATGACATACGACTGCGGTGGAGAGGGGATTGGATCGGAAGGGATGTGCTCCCCACCCAGCTTGTCGTAAGACTGCAATTTATTTTTTGTTAGCAGGCCAAGAAGAAAATAAGGAATTATGCAGAGAACTCACTACTTGTCAAGAATACAAGACACGAGACAGAATGAAAGTTCGTGTTAACACAATGACTATAAATGAAGAATCCACAAATGACATAAGGTGATCAATGGGACTCGGGATTACAGCAAGTTACAAGAGGTTCCGAAGTGCTAAAAGCCAAAAGGTACTGAAACAACCAAATTTAAAGAATTCAAGACTACAACTAAAAAGAAAAAGAAAGTAACAACCCTACAAACATTAGTAAATAAAGCCATATAATGCAAGTATTAAAGACTACAACTAGGAAGCAAAAGAGCCTAACAAGAGGAAAGTCCCTACAAATGTTAGTAAATAAAACCATATAATGCAATACAATCATGAGAAAGAAAGGGCCCAGCCAAAAGCACAAGGAAGAGGAAAGAAAAAGTAGAATAAGATGGCAAGTAGCAAAGGAAACCAACAAATAACAGAAAAACATACAAAAAGTATATGGCTAGTAGCAACTGCACACTCAATATTGGATAGCACCAGGACATCCGAGATGAGATGGAAGCTGGCTTTTCCGTGCAGTGTAAACACTAAATTGTCACAAGGTGATGAGAATTTGAAGACTAAAACGATGCAACTCCTAAATTCTAAACCACCATGATAATAGCTATGGCAAGCAAGCACATCATCTCTACCGGTAAGTGATACAGGTCATTTACCCAAATCTGACTATTTAAACTGGTGCCTAAACTATTTATTTAAACCTGATGGCAATTCTGACTATAAATTTGATGCCAAAAAATTTAAAAAATTCCTCACGGTTAGGTCAACTACAATATATGATAGAAAAAGAATAAATATACAACTCCACCTGCTAATTTTAGGGTTGAATTAGAAAATAAGTATTATGATTCCTTGATTTTTCAACCCTCTGGATATTAAATTTTAGCACAACAGCAGAAATTAAAAATGGGAATTATAGAAAGCATCTTACCCTTGCAGCTTTAATAAGGTGAGAAAAGTTATCCAGAATAGTAATTATGTTTGTATCTGCTCGTTGCATGAGATTTTTCTGCTTCTGAGCTACAGCTTGAGCAGCTGCAGCAGTGGGACCAGAAATACCTCTCGCACCTATTCCAATACCTGTACCTCCCACACCACCTCCCACTGGCTTATTCATTGGAAATCCTGCAACGCAAAAATTAATCTTTGCTAGATCTCACCAGCACAAGAAATAAAAAAGTGTAACTATAGTAAAAAGAAAAAATGATTGTGGACTACAATGAATAGTAACATGGCAAATAACGACAAGCAGTATAATGAAGAAATATAGCTTCTTATAATATCTAGATTCCATATACTGAATCATGAAAGCAATTTAAAATACTATATAACTCTATAGAATCCCAGGAGGAAAAATTTGAATACAGCTTGTCATTTCCCTGATATTTGTAGCACATAAAAAATATAAAAAGATTAAATATTGACTCAGTCACCAGAAATCAAGCTACCATCAAGAAGAGGATTTGACTAGAGATCTAATTTATTCTTGATATGGTGAAAGGAACCAATAAATACAGGCTACACTTAAGTTAGTGTTTGAAAACAACAGAAATCAAGAAACAGGATATATAAATTAAATGGCATAAATTCTGTTGAGAGATTAATTCAAAATGTTAACTTTCTGCTGGTTGCTCCGCAGCTGTCCTTAGCACAGGCACACCAGTTAGAAAATTCAGAGTTTAAACTCTATTTCTGGGTGCAGCGATGCAACTTTTCTGGGTGTTGAAACACCTGTTGATAGTCTTTAGTTTTGTCCTATTGATAAGTGCAAGTTCTGTTTATCATTAGGCATTTATTTCAGTGAATAAAGTTGTTTTTTACTTTAGGAGCTTTTTGTCTTACTTTTAGGGCTACAATACTTGTTTTAAGTTTTTAATATTTTATTCTGGGGCAGCCAGATATTTATTAAGCAAATTGTGTGCACCTAGTTCATGGGTTATTTATTTACCCTTGGCATCACCGTTTTATTGTAATCCAAACCATAGAGAAGTACTGCGTGATTTTCCAGAATAATAATAAAAATCTAGATTGCAGACTTATTCTGATTTCAACTTATTAATTTAGGTTTTTGTACTTCCAATTTTCAATGTACACAAGTTAAGGCACTCCAATTGCTGAAGGTCAAGATTCATCAATTATATTCAAACCCTAGAGTGCAGAATCAGCATAACATATGCAGAATTTTAACATGGTATCACAATGGAGAATCTCCCAAGGTTTATGTGGATGGAAATGGCTGCTGGCTGTGAGAGGGAGTTGTCAGAGGGTTTCAGCTGTTGTGCTACCCGAGTTTCAATGATTGAAGCTGATCTGTACTTGTCAAGGCACAAGAGTCTCTGATAGGTGGTTGGGTATGATGCCCAAGATCTCCCAGCAATAGAAACATTGATTTTAACCTAAGTGGCTAATTTATTTTGGTGGGTATGATGCCCAAGAGTCTTCAATAATTGAAGAGATCTGTAGGAGAGGTTTTTGCTTGAGATGAGCAAGTTACAAATTTTTTGACAAAGCCCCTATGAAAAGGGAAATTTGAAATTTTGAGAAATAAGTCGGGATAACTTAGAACACCTTCTTCATGGAGGAGTGTTAGAATTTATACTGTTTGCTCAACAGTTATCTAGGAACAGGCATAGCAATTAGAAAATTAGAATGAGAAAATTTAGAATTTATACTCTATTTTTGGCAGGCTTTTCTGGATGCAGCTATGCAACTTTTCTGGGCATTGAAATACCTATTTGACAGTCTTTGCTTTTTGTTAGCATTTTAATTTTTTTCTTGCAAGACAACACAAAAGAGTATAGCATACAAGATAAAACCTCTCTACAAATTAGCAAGGGAAGCTCCTTGAGATATGAAACTACTCCTATAATTCAAAGGTTTGAACAAGTTTACAATT
>VDFB02217678.1:0-20233 GCA_007258455.2 Sequoia sempervirens
TAGCCAAGTTTAAATTTTCATATCCAATTTAAATGTTCATATTAAATATTTTAATATATATATAAATATATAATAAATTTAAATATTTGTAAAGACAAATATATATATTTTATATTATATTATAATTTAAAAAAATAAATAAATATTAATTAATAATAAAATTAAAATTTTATTAATTTTTTTAAAGTAACAAGGCCATTGGCCTCTCCATGGATTTATGCACGCTGTAAATATATATTTTAAATATTTATATTGAATTAATATATATATATATATATATATATAATTATTATATTTATATATGTATTAATTAGTAATATATATTTATAACTATATAAATTAAAATTGACATGATTCCCTTTTTTATATTAATATTTGAATAAAAGTATTATCATAAAATATTAAACTTTAATTTATTGAAGTAATGAAACGTATATGATTTTAAAAATTGTAAATAAATTGATTGAGTAAAATAATTTAGAGGAAATAATATAAAGAAAAATTATTTTAATTATTAGATTATTTTTTTTATAAGAAAAACATAATTTCCTTCAAGATATTTTCATAAGAATATGGGTTTGAGCCACATAAAATTATTTTAGAAAAAAAACTATCTTCAAAACAAATTTTAATTTTCAAAGAACATAAAAATTATATATATGCATTTTAATATTTGAGTCAAATATAGATTTTTAAGAAATATTTGTTTTATATTTTTTTTTAATTGATTCCTCTACTTGTTAAGTAGGAAAGCATAACTAGCTATGCATATTCATCTCAATTCCTTTCAACCTTATAAGTTAATATTCAAGTAGATATCTACTTATCAATTAGGAAAACCTGACAAACTGTGTAGATTGTTTGTAACTATGTTTACCTCAACAAACTCTTTCTATTCCTCTCAATTCCTTTCATCCACACGTGTTCATTCTAAACTATAAAAAATAAACTACCTCAACCTCAAAAAAAATTGGCTACACAACAAGTACAATTACGTTTCTTAATCTATAACATCATGTAATATTATAATCTTATCAAAATATTATCTTTTGACAACTCAAGCATGATCATCCTTAAATAGTTTCAAAAATTTATATCTATTGGATAACATAGTGAATTTGAGCAACTTAGTTTTCCCTAGATTTTGAAAGCAATTATAGTAGCATTGAGCTTAGAGACCACAACGTTGTATTATGACTAAAACAATTTTTTTCCTTTAGATGGACTTGACAACATATGTAGAGAAGCATGAATTTGTTTTTGATGTAGTCCTAGATGAGCATGTCACAAATGATGATGTGAACTAATGTACCCATGCCATTGTTCTCATTTGGAGTAAAATCATTATATCATGCTTATAAGTATCCTTGATTACGTCTATCAATAGATTGCCTAATCTCCATTGAGAATGTCATAATCTAAAAATATTGTTAGGTGAATGGCATAATCTATAAAAGGGGTTAGATATTACTATTATTAACACCTAGAGTTTTCACATGGTACACCACTATTGTAGTCGATGTAATACAAATTTGGTCGGAACATTTATCTCTCTTAATGGTGTCAGAAGTTCTATCTTAATGTTGATGACTAAAAGCAAACTGGATGTTGAAAGAGTGTTGGTTAAACTTGAATTTTTATGGTATGTCATACTTCTATGGTTTGAATTAGTGTTATGATTAGGGTCAAGTTCAAGTTATAGTTAGGGTTTATTTAGGCTTATTTTGGTTAATCTTATAATTGGGTTTTAACTAGAATGCTAATTGAACCCTAATTTAACCCTTACAACAAGGTTCAATTAGAGTCAAGGTTTGAGTTCAATTAGGGTTAGGGTTGGCATTCAACTAGTGTTATGATTAGAATCGAGTTCAAGTTGTAGTTAGGGTTCAATTAGGCTTATTTTAGTTCAGTTTACAATTAAGGTTTAATTAGAGTTAGGTTTATGGTTCAATTAGGGTTAAGGTTAGGGTTCATTTAGATTAAGGTTCAAGTAGGGTTCAATTAGGATTTAATTAGGGTTATGATTGTAATAACCCTCCTAGTTGCTAGTTGGACTCAGTAGTGTTATGTTTTGTTTTGATGCTCAGATAGTATGATGATACTGTTATTGTTTGATGTGGTTAGTCAGATACTATGATGATACCGTTATTGTTGATTTGGGTAGTTAGATGCTAGTTGATGCTGTTATTTCACTTTGGACATGATTACCTTATATGACATGGTTGATTATATCAGTTGATTTTCTGAATTATGATATGATGCAGTGTTTTAATTTAATATGCCATGAGATGATTGTTAGTTAGAAATGTAATTCATTGATTAAACTTTAATTGTTAGAATAGGTGTGACGAAGGACAATATAGCATCACTCGTCCGCGAGTGCCCTGTTATGTTGCAATTCCTTCTCACAATGTTGTAACTTGATTTAATGCTTTGATATTTATGTATATATGCACATGTACACAACTTCGTTTGTATGCAGGATTGCAGGTATAAGTCTCGATTCCACCTGCTTCGGCAGGACAGGGCGAGCACCAAATAACCCAACGGATAAATGTTGATACAGAGGTGACGATGAAGTCCTCCTGTTCCATGATGTCAGGTTGTCTCATTTGTTTGGTATGGTTGCGGATTTTGGGTAATTGTCGTCCTTGTCTGTTGTGTTTATGTTTTGTCTTATTTTATTTATGAGGGCATTTATAGTCATGATTTATCTTATTGAGTGAATTAAATTATTTATTTTAATGTTGGAGTAAATGAAGCCCATTTAAATATTTAAATAATTTAATTATTTTTGAAAATCTTACATTTCAATTAAATAATAATTAAATAATAAGTATTGTAAATTATTTTAATTAATTAAATTGAGTGTGGTGGATAATTATGTGAATAATTTATTTAAATTAAATATATATAATCAATATTGAATTGCAAGAAAAGTTGTAAAAGCGAGGGAATTAAAATTAATAAAACAAATAAAAGAACAAAAAGACAGAGTGAGCCAATGGGAATGGAGAGTTTGGAGAAAAGCTTGTTTTAAAGAATTGATTTTCTTTTATCTGGGATTTTTGGGAGAGCTTGGAAGGGAGGAGGAATATATTTTATTTAATTATCAATTCTTGAGGAGGTCTCACACACACACAGAGAAGAACAGAAAGCTGAAGTGCTCCAGGGATTGTTGAGTTCGTTCTAGACTACGGATTGGAATCAGATTCGAGGGCATCTTCAAATTTGCATTGGACTCCAGGTTCCTTTCCTAGTTTTTCTTCTCGTACCTTTGCTATTCTCTGTTTGTTTCTGAAAAGGAAAATAGATCTTATTAAAATAAATTTTTTTTTAGTGAGCATAGAGAACTTCTGTTGAAAACTGAAAACTAGAGCAAATCATTAGACTAGAAAACAAAGAAAATTCATAATAATTATTCTGTCCAATTTGTTTGTCAAAACAAGAACCCTGATCCTCTGAAACATTTCAACCTATAAACGATAGGATTGTAGAAAAGATGATTCTCTGGTTGAAAATAATAAATTTGGGGTTAAATCAGTATATTGAAAATATGAATGGATACAATTGTTGTTTTGTTTTCTTATTTGTTTTGTTATACCTCTGTATTTTCACCAGAATATATATTTTATTGTCTGATTTATACAGTTTTTATATTGTTATGTTAAACCAGAATATATATTTTATTGTCTGATTTATACAGTTTTTATATTGTTATGTTAAACCAGAATATATATTTTATTGTCTGATTTATATTGACCCAGAAAATATATATATATATATATATATACTGGATCATATTGGGTGTTTTATTAAACAAAATATTGGTCCGTCGGCCGTACCGACGTCCCATGGATTTTAGTGTTCCCTGAAATCGAAATTCTTTATTTATATATATTTTTATGTTTGGGTATCTTAAGATTTTATATTACCTGGAATATTTGTTTATATTAAAACAAAGACAATGAAAGGGATTTCTGTACTTGAAATTTTCGACATCGTCCGTGCACAGGAAAACGGACTCGTTTTCCGTGATCAAAAAAAATAAAAATAAAAAAATAAAAAATGAATGATAATAAAAATATAAAATATAAAAATATCGAATTGTTTTTTTAAAGCGAAGGTTTTGTTTGTTTTCATTTGTGATATGGGGTTTGGGGAGGCGGCACGGTGTTACACCCACGCGCCCTCGTGTTGTGAATTTCTTGCGCCCGATTACCAGGATAGGTTTGTTTTATTTTAATAAAATTCTATTTATATATATATAAATATATATATATATATATATAATATACATATAAATATATATATATATATATATATATATATATATATATATATATATATATTTATGTATATATATATTTATTTTATTTAGTTATTATATTCATTTAAATTAATTTTGTAATTGCATATACATATTTGATTTGATTTTTTTATAAGTATATATATATATATACTTATAAAAATAATGAAATGAGAATTCTTTTATAATAAATATTATTGATTTAGTATAATAAAATTTAATGTTTTATTTAGTTATTTAGCTGATGAGATTTGCAGAAATTAACCATTTTTTTTAGAATTATATTATTCTTTTGTGGTGTTTTGTTTTATCGACATTCTTTATACATCCGAGTGAATCGTTTTCTTGTAATTATGAAATTGTGAGGTCTGATTTTGTTTCCTCTTGTTAAGATTGTAAAATTCACTTGCGATGTGGGAACCCTCTTGTTTTGTAACCCTAGTCCAGAGGCATGTTTCGTTTTGAAGTTGTCTTCGTATACTTATATCTTTGGTTTTGAAGTTGAATGAATTATGCTTGGAAGGGTTGAACGTGTTCTTATGTTAGTTTGTTATGGATTGTTGCGAGAGGAATATTACCTCGATTGTGTGGAATTCAAGTATTATGTTTTATGATTTAGTTCAACCCTTGCCTTCTTGAGATATGTTAGGGGTCATAGGAGGGAGATTGGCTCTTTGTGGGCAACGGCGCCTCGGATGAGGAAGGGCCAGGATAACCCTCGAAGAGTAGTAAACAAGTGATAACCTAAACAATAGATTTAGGGGGTTGGGTAGTTTAAAAATACAAGATAATAAAACTTTGGATTCCTCGGCTATGCATTAGGGCTACCTTAGACTAGTGATAGACTGAGAAGGCCGTGGTCGGCAAAGTCAGAGTCTCATCCTCATGAGAGACTATTGGCTCCGCATCAGCTACCCTATGGTGCCGGCGCCTCAGCTAGGAGGAAGGGCCAGGAGATCCATAGATGGGTGCCGGCGCCTCAGTTGGAGGAAGGGCCAGGAGAATCCCATGAGAGCTATGCGATGACACTCTCCACTTGACACCCTTGTGCTTTGTTATTGTTGCCTCTGGATGTTATCTCTTTGTGATGTTTCTTTGAATTCTTGTGAATTTGATTCATGATTGTTAAGTGATATTACTTTATGTTATCGTGAAGAGTTCTTGGTTTAACTTGTTATGTGATTTGAGTACATCGATGGTTGTGCATTGCATATTTGAGTTGTACTTGTTTTGTATCATGTTGTTGAGTCGGTTTGAAATTCATGGTTGGGTTCACTTCCTCGTCACCTCTGAGCACGGGGGGTGAGTTACTTCGTAATTCACATGGTTGGGTGGAACGTGCTCCGCACTCGTTGGGTTCCCCATTAGCGTCTTGTTTCCTCAACTTTCCGCAGTGCAGATGTTCCAGTGATCAGTTGTACTTCATGTTCCTTTATTTTGTATCAATCCCCATGTTGGGAAATTCAATGTAATTCATGTATCAAAGAAAATTGTAATGTAATATTATTTCAATGATGTAATAGTTAGGTTTGATTTGGATAATGTTTAAAGATCTATCATGGATGTAATTATGCGATGTTGTCATACTCGCATCATGGCTATCAGTTGTATCATTGTTTATGGTTTTCTTAAATCAAATGGTTATGTTGATTTCGTTATCTTTATATTGTTTTGTGATTGCAATGTAACCTCGCGTGCCTCAGAGAACCAAGTGTATTAATGTTATGTGTTATGCTATGTGATTTTGGTTTAATCTTGTTACATGTTACCTTTATTATATAAAAAAAAAAAATTATTCGCATTATGTGTGTGTTCTCTGGGGTTTGCACGGCGGGCGTTACAACTTGGTATCAGAGCCAAGGTTGCAAACGCTAGGGTCTTTGGGTAGTATAGTCCATTAGGTTACCGTTTGTGCAACTCTTGTGCTCATGTCATACTTTATCTTGTGGTGCAGAACTATGCCTCGAGGTAGAGGATGTGGTCGTGGAAGAGGCCGTGGTGCCGGACGTGGAGCAAACCGGCGAAGTCCCTCAGTTCCTAGTTCCCATGGCTCTGAGCATGAGGAACAGCAGAGTCTTCATAGTGTTCCATCAGGTAACCAGAATCCAGCACCGCCAGGTCTAGACGGTCAGTTACAACATATTCTTGGAGAGATTCTTGACCGATTGGGACCCAGGCCAGATGAGGTACACCAGGTGGAGAGGGAGAGAGAGAGGTCTCTGAGGCGCAGGGATACAGATGTGGTTCTGGATGCAGTCGTAGCAGGCCATATGAGAGATCTGATGAGGGCACACCCTCCTACTTTTGATGGTTCTGGAGGAGGTCTTGAGGCTGAGACCTGGTTATTCCGAGCTTAGACCGTTAGCCGCCATGCACACCTCGGTAGCAATACAAGGCAGTCTTGCTTGATTATGCGCAAAGGCTACTCTACTTGAGTGGCGCCAAGGAACATAAAGCGCATCTTGATCTCAGTATGGTTACTTGGGAGTTGTTCCTAGACAGGTTCAGAGCTCGTTTCCTCTCAGACCACTGGAGGCAACGCAGGGCTGACGAGTTTCACGATCTCAAGCAGTTGTCTATGTCAGTGGAGCAGTATGAGAGGCGCTTCTATGAGTTGAAGCAGTATGCAGGGATTAGCCACGATGAGGGCATGTTAGTGCAGCATTTTGTTCGGGGCTTAAATGCCCGCATCAGTGGTGGTGTACGAGTCTTCGAGCCGAAGACGATGGAGATGGCAGTGGAGAAGGCTCGCTTAGTAGAGGAGAATTTGGCCATGGCTTTGGGTGGTCACATCGGAGTACAGATTGGTAGCACACCCGCACCTGGTTATGTTGCTCATGGAGATCCGAGGGGAAGCCGGGGATCCTCGAAGTGAGTACCACCCTCGAAGGGGGTTATCGGTAATGACTGACCTCGGTGATGATCAAAAGCAATCTGGCAATCTCGGCGGGGTGTAATTCTGGGTTCGGGGGATCGAAACAGGAACCGGATTCGTCAGGAACATTTTGTACAGTCTGCACCTAGTTTCCAGTCAGCACCGAGTCATGGGAGTTTTCAGCAGTCAAATGCTCCATCAGGGGGCAGAGGTTTTGGCAGAGGCACTGGGTGCTTCTCTTGTGGACAGCCGGGGCATATTGCTAGGATGTGTCCTCAGAAGAACACCTCCAGATTTAATCAGAGGCCAGCAGCATCAGAGCCGACAGTAGGTGATGCAGGGAGATCTCATCGTGTCTTTGCTTCAGTGGATAATCGTCAGGCAGTTCATCAGAACACAGTAGTTGAGGCATCAGGTGTGTTGAATAATTCTAGCATTTCTATACTTTTTGATTCTGGTGCATCTGATTCCTTTATATCACCTTTAGTTGTTGAGCGATGTGGTTTGGTGGCAATTAGCCAAGGCGTAAAATGGCATGTTGAATTAGCATTAGGGTCCAGGGTTGTGGTAGAGAAACTTGTGCAGGATTGTAATTTGAGTATAGGTGAAATGTCAACCAAGGTGGACCTCAGAATTCTGCCACTCGGTTCTTATGATATTGTCTTAGGCATGGACTGGCTGAGTGCACATCGTGCTATGATTGACTGCCGACGAAAGGTAGTAAGGTGCACTGATGACTCTGGTAAGGAGGTGGAGATCTTGGGTATTCAGAGGCCCATCTCCTTACGTATGATCTCTGCCATGTAGCTCAAAAGGCATTTTCGTCAGGGTTGTCAGCTCTTTGCAGTATCTGTGAGTGATTTGGAATCTGAGGATAGTCAGGGGTTGTCATTGGATGATTACCCCCTCCTTAAGGGTTTCTCTGATGTGTTTCTAGAGGAGATTCCTGGTATGCTGCCTAAGCGAGATGTGGATTTCCGGATTGATCTGGTACCTGGAGCCGAGCCCATATCTCGAGCTCCATATCGGATGACAACACAGGAACTACAGGAACTCCGTCTTCAGTTGGAAGAATTGTTGGCCAAGGGCTTTATCCGCCCAAGTGTTCTCCTTGGGGAGCACCGGTGATATTTGTGAAGAAGAAGGATGGTTCTCTTCGCTTGTGTATTGACTACAGACAGTTGAATAAGGTAACAGTGAAGAACCGATATCCATTGCCCAGGATTGACGACCTCTTCGATCAGATAAAAGGGGCAAAGGTGTTCTCTAAGATTGATCTCAAATCGGGATACCACCAGTTGAGGATTGCAGATGCAGATATTCACAAAACAGCATTTCGAACTCGATACAGACATTACGAGTTCACTGTGATGCCGTTCGGGTTAACGAATGCACCTTCAGTCTTTATGAGTCTAATGAATGGAGTATTCCGTACATACTTGGATAAATTCGTTCTAGTGTTTCTCGATGACATCCTGATCTATTCTAGGTCGATGGAGGAAAATGAAGAACATCTAAAGCAGGTATTGCAGTGCTTAAGGGATAATCAGTTGTTTGCCAACCTCAAAAAGTGTGACTTTTACAAGACTAAAGTTCAGTATTTGGGCCATGTGATTTCCGGTGAGGGGATATCAGTCGATCCTGCAAAGATTTAGGCCATTGTGGATTGGCCCGCACCCACCAATGTCTCAGAGATTCGCAGCTTCATGGGACTTGCAGGATATTATAGGCGGTTTGTTCAGGGGTTTTCTAGGTTGGCTCATCCTATCACCTCTTTGCAGAGGAAAGGAAAGAAATTTCTTTGGTCCGATCAATGTCAGTTAGCTTTCCAGACTCTGAAGGATAAGTTGACTAGTGCTCCAATCTTAGCAGTTCCTGATCCGGCAGGTGATTTTGTTGTTTGTACAGATGCTTCTTTGGAAGGTTTAGGGGCTGTGTTGATGCAGGAAGGTCGAGTGATTGCTTATGAATCACGGAAACTGAAAGACCATGAACTTAATTACCCCACTCACGATTTGGAGTTGGCCGCAGTTGTGCATGCCTTGGTGAGGTGGAGACACTTTCTCCTTGGGCATCGGTTCGAGTTGCATACAGATCACCGTAGTCTACAGTACATCTTCACGCAGCCGAACTTGAATGCAAGACAGAGAAGGTGGATGGAATTTTTGTGTGAGTACGACTTTGAGGTGAAGTATATTCAGGGTAAGGAGAATGTTGTAGCAGATGCTTTGAGCAGACGTAGGCATGAGCTATCCGCTTTGACTCTTGAGGTTGATTTGAAGAGTCAGATTGTTGCAGCTCTTTCTTCTGATGATTGGTATCAGGCAGTGAAGGCAGAGATTGAGTCGGGTAGAGCCTTAGAAGGTAAATTTGTAGGGTACTCTTTGGATTCGGATGGTGTTTTGTGCTATGCAGGCCGTATGTATGTACCTCCTGCAGAGGGTCTTCGTACCCTTATTTTGACGGAAGCTCATAGAGCTCCTTATTCGGCACATCCAGGAGTTAAGAAGATGTACGCTGATCTTCGTGCATTATATTTTTGGGCAGGATTGAAGCGTGACATTGCGGATTTTGTGCCTAGGTGTCTCGAGTGTCAGAGAGTGAAGGCCGAACATCGTCATCCAGCAGGCTTGTTGCAGCCACACCTTGTTCCAGAGTGGAAGTGGGACATCATTTCTATGGATTTTATAGTCGGGTTGCCTATGTCCTCCAGGCGACACGACGCTATCATGGTTACTGTTGACAAGTTGACCAAGGTAGCCCATTTCTCTCCTATTCGATCTTCATATACTGCTTCAGTGGTGGCTAGGGTGTTCATGGAGGATATTGTTAGACTACATGGGATACCGCGCAGGATTATTTCTGACAGAGATCCGGTATTCACCTCTGCATTATGGACATCCCTTCAGCGGTCCTTAGGGACTAAGTTGAATTTTAGATCTGCCTACCATCCTGAGACAGATGGTCAGACTGAGAGAGTTAATCAGGTGCTTGAGGATATGCTTCGGATGTATGTCATGGACCAGCAGTCTCGTTGGGAAGACTACCTACATTTGGTTGAGTTTGCCTACAATAATGGCTATCACAGTTCGATTGGCATGGCTCCATTTCAGGCTTTGTATGGTCGTCCTTGTCGTACCCCTTTGAGTTGGGATCGATTAGAGGACAGGGTTCTTCTTGGACCTGAGATGCTTCGTGACATGGAGCAACAGGTAGCTCGCATCCGAGAGCATCTGGTAGCAGCTCAAGATAGGCAGAAGAAATTTGCTGATGCACACAGGGTAGATCGACAGTTTGCTATAGGAGATAGGGTGTTCCTCAGAGTTCATCCTCGGAAGAGCCCTATTCGCTATGGAAAGGGTTCTAAGCTTGCACCCCGTTTCGTGGGTCTGTTTGAGGTGTTAGAGCGTATAGGTCCTGTTGCCTATCGCCTGGCATTGCCACCTAGTCTGTCGCGGATTCACGATGTCTTTCATGTATCTGTTCTTAGGCCTTACTTTCCGGATGTTACTCATGTTCTTGATTGGAATGCTCTACAGGTCGAGGACGGGCAGCTGGCTCTAGAGCCCGTGGCCGTGGTGCAGCACAGGAGGCTCGTACTCAGAGGCAGGGATATTGAGCAGGTGAGGGTCAAGTGGGATCCTAATGATGAGGCTTCAGAGACTTGGGAGGATGCTTCCCGTATGCGAGAATCCTACCCATACTTGTTTTCTGGCTTACAGGAGTAAGTCGGGTTTAAGGGGGGGAGGATGTAATAACCCTCCTGGTTGCTAGTTGGACTCAGTAGTGTTATGTTTTGTTTTGATGCTCAGATACTATGATGATACTGTTATTGTTTGATGTGGTTAGTCAGATACTATGATGATACCGTTATTGTTGATTTGGGTAGTTAGATGCTAGTTGATGCTGTTATTTCACTTTGGACATGATTACCTTATATGACATGGTTGATTATATCAGTTGATTTTCTGAATTATGATATGATGCAGTGTTTTAATTTAATATGCCATGAGATGATTGTTAGTTAGAAATGTAATTCATTGATTAAACTTTAATTGTTAGAATAGGTGTGATGAAGGACAATATAGCATCACTCGTCCGCGAGTGCCCTGTTATGTTGATTTTCCTTCTCACAATGTTGTAACTTGATTTAATGCTTTGATATTTATGTATATATGCACATGTACACAACTTCGTTTGTATGCAGGATTGTAGGTATAAGTCTCGATTCCACCTACTTCGGCAGGACAGGGCGAGCACCAAATAACCCAACGGATAAATGTTGATACAGAGGTGACGATGAAGTCTTCCCGTTCCATGATGTCAGGTTGTCTCATTTGTTTGGTATGGTTGCGGATTTTGGGTAATTGTCGTCCTTGTCTGTTGTGTTTGTGTTTTGTCTTATTTTATTTATGAGGGCATTTATAGTCATGATTTATCTTATTGAGTGAATTAAATTATTTATTTTAATGTTGGAGTAAATGGTATTTAAATATTTAAATAATTTAATTATTTTTGAAAATCTTACATTTCAATTAAATAATAATTAAATAATAAGTATGCTTAAATTATTTTAATTAATTAAATTGGTGGTGGATAATTATGTGAATAATTTATTTAAATTAAATATATAATGTGTGGTGCAAGAAAAGTTGCAAAAACAGGAATTAAAGTAATAAAAACAAATAAAAGAACAAAAAGACAGAGTGAGCCAATGGGAATGGAGAGTTTGGAGAAAAGCTTGTTTTAAAGAATTGATTTTCTTTTATCTAGGATTTTTGGAAGAGCTTGGAAGGGAGGAGGAATACATTTTATTTAATTATCAATTCTTGAGGAGGTCTCACACAAACACAGAGAAGAACAGAAAGCTGAAGTGCTCCAGGGATTGTTGAGTTCGTTCTGGACTACGGATTGGAATCAGATTCGAGGGCATCTTCAAATTTGCATTGGACTCCAGGTTCCTTTCCTAGTTTTTCTTCTCGTACCTTTGCTATTCTCTGTTTGTTTCTGAAAAGGAAAATAGATCTTATTAAAATAATTTTTTTTTAGTGAGCATAGAGAACTTCTGTTGAAAACTGAAAACTAGAGCAAATCATTAGACTAGAAAACAAAGAAAATTCATAATAATTATTCTGTCCAATTTGTTTGTCAAAACAAGAACCCTGATCCTCTGAAACATTTCAACCTATAAACAATAGGATTGTAGAAAAGATGATTCTCTGGTTGAAAATAATAAATTTGGGGTTTAATCAGTATATTGAAAATATGAATGGATACAATTGTTGTTTTGTTTTCTTATTTGTTTTGTTATACCTCTGTATTTTTACCAGAATATATATTTTATTGTCTAATTTATATTGACCCAGAATATATATATATATATATATATATATATATATATATATATATATATATATATATATATATACTCGTTCATATTGGATGTTTTATTAAACAAAATATTGGTCCGTCGGCCGTACCGACGTCCCATGGATTTTAATGTTCCCAGAAATTGAAATTCTTTATTTATATATATATTTTATGTTGGGTATCTTAAGATTTTATATTACCAGGAATATTTGTTTATATTAAAACAAAGACAATGAAAGGGATTTCTGTACTTTGAAATTTTCGACATCGTCCGTGCACAGGAAAACGGACTCGTTTCCCGTGATAAAAAAAAAAATGATAATAAAAATATAAAATATAAAATATCGAATTGTTTTTTTATAAAGCGAAGGTTTGTTTGTTTTTCATTTGTGATATGGGGGTTTGGGGGAGGCCACGACACCATTACCCACCCAAGCCCAACTAGCGTGTGACTGCTGCGACAGCCAGAGTGGGGAACTGCTTGCGATCCCACTTGGGATATGAGCTTTGTTTGTTTTAAATTTAATTTAATTTTATTAAATTCTATTTATATATATATATAAATATATATATATATATATATATATATATATATATATATATATATATATAATATACATATAAATATATATTTATATATATATATATATTTATGTATATATATATTTATTTTATTTAGTTATTATATTCATTTAAATTAATTTTGTAATTGCATATACATATTTGATTTGATTTTTTTTATAAGTATATATATATATATACTTATAAAAATAATGAAATGAGAATTCTTTTATAATAAATATTATTGATTTAGTATAATAAAATTTAATGTTTTATTTAGTTATTTAGCTGATGAGATTTGAGAAATTAACCATTTTTTTTAGAATTATATTATTATTTTGTGGTGTTTTGTTTTATCGACATTCTTTATACATCCGAGTGAATCCTTTTCTTGTAATTATGAAATCGTGAGGTCTTGATTTTGTTTCCTCTTGTTAAGATTGTAAAATTCACTTGCGATGTGGGAACCCTCTTGTTTTGTAACCCTAGTCCAGAGGCATGTTTCGTTTTGAAGTTGTCTTCGTATACTTATACCTTTGGTTTTGAAGTTGAATGAATTATGCTTGGAAGGGTTGAACGTGTTCTTATGTTAGTTTGTTATGGGTTGTTGCGAGAGGAATATTACCTCGCTTGTGTGGAATTCAAGTATTATTTTTTATGATTTAGTTCAACCCTTGCCTTCTTGAGATATGTTAGGGGTCATAGGAGGGAGAGTGGCTCTTTGTGGGCGCCGGCGCCTCGGATGAGGAAGGGCCAGGATAACCCTCGAAGAGTAGTAAACAAGTGATAACCTAAACAATAGATTTAGGGGGTTGGGTAGTTTAAAAATACAAGATAATAAGACTTTGGATTCCTCGGCTATGCATTAGGGCTACCTTAGACTAGTGATAGACTGAGAAGGCCGTGGTCGGCAAAGTCAGAGTCTCGTCCTCATGAGAGACTATTGCTCCGCATCAGCTACCCTATGGTGCCGGTGCCTCAGCTAGGAGGAAGGGCCAGGAGATCCATAGATGGGTGCCGGCGCCTCAGTTGGAGGAAGGGCCAGGAGAATCCCATGAGAGCTATGCGATGACACTCTCCACTTGACACCCTTGTGCTTTGTTATTGTTGCCTCTGGATGTTATCTCTTTGTGATGTTTCTTTGAATTCTTGTGAATTTGATTCATGATTGTTAAGTGATATTACTTTATGTTATCGTGAAGAGTTCTTGGTTTAACTTGTTATGTGATTTGAGTATGTCGATGGTTGTGCATTGCATATTTGAGTTGTACTTGTTCTGTATCATGTTGTTGAGTCGGTTTGACATTCATGGTTGGGTTCACTTCCTCGTCACCTCTGAGCACGGGGGTGAGTTACTTCGTAATTCACATGGTTGGGTGGAACGTTCTCCGCACCCGTTGGGTTCCCCATCAGCGTCTTGTTTCCTCAACTTTCTGCAGTGCAGATGTTCCAGTGATCAGTTGTACTTCATGTTCCTTTATTTTGTATCAATCCCCATGTTGGGAAATTCAATGTAATTCATGTATCAAAGAAAATTGTAATGTAATATTATTTCAATGATGTAATAGGTAGGTTTGATTTGGATAATGTTTAAAGATCTATCATGGATGTAATTATGCGATGTTGTCATACTCGCATCATGGCTATCAGTTGTATCATTGTTTATGGTTTTCTTAAATCAAATGGTTATGTTGATTTCGTTATCTTTATATTGTTTTGTGATTGCAATGTAACCTCGCGTGCCTCAGAGAACAAAGTGTATTAATGTTATGTGTTATGCTATGTGATTTTGGTTTAATCTTGTTACATGTTACCTTTATTATATAAAAAAAAAAATTATTCGCATTATGTGTGTGTTCTCTGGGGTTTGCACGGCGGGCGTTACAATGATTATTGTTTAAATAAGGTTAGGGTTAATGTTAAGTTAGGATTAAAATTATTAATCTAGAATAAAACTTGAAGCTAAGGTTAGAGCTATGGTAAGTGGTAGAGTTAGGCTTAAATTAGGGTTTAATAAAGGGTAGGGTACAATAAGGGTATAATAATATTGGTTAATTTTTAAGTCATGACCATGCTAGATGCTAATTTAGTTTAAAAGAACCTTGTTGAAGCCCACAAGACATTTATTTCTATATACCTTAGATATTGTTCATATTTATTATCATTGTGTTTGACCTCATGAGAGTGCTTTAGAGTAAAGTACACCTTACAAATCCACCTACACCAGGAGAACCATTCAATCTCTCAAAATTTTACTATTATTCTAGGAATGATTATCAAATTGGATATGTCCAAAGCCTTTAATAAGTTGACTTGGCAAGTTCTATACTGCATATACCTCTTGTCAACTTCAACCAGGGGAGTACTAATTGCATAATGAATTGTCTTCTTTTTCAATTCGATTAATCATCCCCCATAGGGTCTTCTTCATAAATTAGGGGATTAAGTTAAAAAGACCCATTATCATGTTTTTTTTCCATCAAAATGGTAAGAGGCCCTTAGTGTAGAACTTATACTAGCCAGTATGTTACAAAAATTTACATGACTTCCAATTCTAGCAGCACAAGCCAATATATAGTGTTTGGAGATGTTACCTAACTTACAAGATAGATGAGTCTCTAGAGGAGATGCAAATAAAGACAACTTTTCAATTTGTTTCAGTGTCCAATGTGGAGTATCTAAAATTTATTGTTAATTATGAATGTGACATTGACACATATCATTGAACTAAGATTGATACTATTGTTTTGATTCATTGGTGATAATTATTGGATCAGTGTGAAAAATCTAGAGATTTGTGTTTGACTACAAAGAGTTATCTCTTGTGATTTATCAACAAATTATTATTTCTATTCGTGGGCTTCTTACACAAGACAATATATTTATGCATTTCTTGTAGAGTCTATTCTAATTGATCATAATAAAAAAACTTCTAATTTTGAAAATAATATAACATAGAACCAAATAGCAGTGAAAATCCCAAACAAAGATTGCCAAGTGTGTATCTCATTTAGTTTTTATTTAATCTCTCTTTATGTCTACATTTTCTTGAAGTTTTTTCTGATCATCAAAATAATTTAACGTTGATGGATATGTAACACATTTAGTTCATTCATGCCCTAGTTCATCATATTTGGCAAAGAGCATGCCCATCTAGAGATGACCCTAGAATTTGGTTATGACTTATCCAGAGATAGTGATGTCAACAAAAATTTAAATGAGACAAGAAGATTTGGAAGCTAAGGGTATACACATCAATGTCTAAGTTAAACACTTAATACCCTAGATAAACATCAGTTCACATAGTGATGAGTCTGTAGTATGTAGTTGTGATTCTAGATAGTAGGTGAGCCAAATTTGGTTCATGGTGATTGGTTTAAACCTGGTGCAATACTAATTGATCTTGGCTTAAATGCAGTAGAGGTATGACACCTTCTAACTGCATTTTTCAAAAAAAAAATTGTAAGTAAAAGATGGTTAATATATAGCAAACTAAGCCGGTATTGGCATGGTGTGTTGGTTTATAGGTGGCATTGTTGTGCTTTCCATAAAGGTTCAAACCCCATTGGGGTGGTATTGTTGAATGGTTGTATCCGGTTCATAGCTCTGGTCAAAAGCGTTTACCCCTTGAATAAAAAAATATATATATAAAATTAAAACTATTGCTTCTACTTTTGTATGATCCTAGTGCTAAAAGAGAATACCAATTAGTTGGTCATGTTTTCTATGAAGAGGATTCAAGAATAACTTCATCAATTAATCCTCTACCTTGTGATCTTGGTCTAATGAATATTGCTATGCTTTTTTCCACTACTCTACAATCAACAAAACGAGCATATGGGTTCAATTGAGATTTTTGATGTTTGATCCAGTCCTTTTGCAATACACAACAAATACAAACAAAACTATTCTAAAACTTTATGGCAAGAACTTCGCTACTCTGTAGCTCTTGTTATATTATAACAGTCATAACTTAAACCTTTTTATACACAATGTCAAGTTAACTATAAATTGTATAGAGTTTAGATTTGCTATATCTCTCATATATCAACATAGGTAAATTTGAAAATATTTTAAATTATATAATTTCAAAAAAATTGAATGAATTTATAGAAGATTTTTTATTAAAGTGATAGAATCTAATCCCAATACTAACATTAATTATAAGTCTAACCATAACCCCAACCCTAAAACTAACACTAATTAACTTCAAACCTAACTCTAATTTTATATCCAACCCTAAACATAACTATGATTCTAAAACTAACATTAATGAAACCCTAATTGAACCATAACCCTAACCCTAATACTAACCCTTGCCCCAATTGAACCCTAACACTAACCCCAAGCTCTATCATAGAACTTAATCTTTACCCCAACCCCAACCCTAATCCTAATAGAATCCTATACCTAATTTTAATTAAAGTCTAACCCTATTTGAACCTTAAACTTAATTGAACTCATGTTTAGGGTTAGGGTTCAATTAAGGTTAGGGTTGAATTATGGTTATGATTAGGGTCAAAATTCAAATAAGATTATGGTTGGAGTTTAATTAAGGTTGCTATTCACTTAGGGTTAAGGTTCAATTAGTATTCAATTTGGGTTAGGGATAAATTAGGGTTATAATTCAATAAAGGTTTAATTAAGGTTAGTGTTAGGTTAGTCCTTAAATTAGGGCTAGGATTGGAGTTAGGGTTTGAATTAAGGTAAGGAGTTATTGTCTATTTTAGGGTTAGGGTTCAATTAGAGTTCTCCAGGGTTTTGATACAATTAGGGTTATGATTACAGTTCAATTAGTGTTAGAGTTAGGGTTATAATACGAGTTCAATCAGGTTAGGTTCAAAGTTTAATTAGTGTTAGAGTTAGGGTTGCAATAATAAAATTTTCCATAATGATATGGAAAGGCATTCAATTGGATTCATATACAAATGCATAAATAAGAATTGGTAATTAAGAATTCTCTAGAACTAAAGTTATAACAAAAATACAATCCTTAGCTTAATCATTTGTTCTTGTTAGGGTTGGGATAAGAATTTAATTGGTCCAACTGAGACTTAGGAAATAAAACCTGTGAGGAAATAAAGCATTAAAATCAAAGTTGGGTTTTAATTTTCCCAAATTTGGTGAAGGCATAAGCCCTAAGCAATTAGCTTTCAGTGGTCATGTCACTGGCAGCTTATGAAGCCTTTCATTAAATACTAATGGAGTGCAATGTGTAGGTTTTTTCTAGATTCGAAGAAGATATGGGAGAGATCTCGATCGTCACCTCACCAACTCGCAAACCTAAGGTGTCACCTTGTTATTTGGCGCAAGGTCAGCAAAAGGAAGATGTGTGTCATGTATGGAATGTGGGGCCCAATCTCCACTCTTGAGCTCATAACCCGTGGTTTTAGATCGACAACGAAGATCAAAACCTAATGTAAATCTCTGTTGTTCTAGCTGGCAAGAGGAAGATGAAGGTTGGTGAAGCATTAATGAATTATTCCTTGCTTGTGTAGACATGTCGATCTCAATCTATGTGAAGATGTTGTTGTTGGAAATCATGAAGGGTGATCTTTTGATTCCCCGCGTAACTCTAGTTAAATGGTGACAATACATACCAAATTCGCCATGCGTTTGCATCACGCATGTTTACTAAGCATTGATGAAGGCTGCTAATACCCCTCGCATCAAATAGAAGAGGAATTTACTACTAATAGTGTCATTCTTGTAGTAGTTAGAGCACTTTATGGGTTCAGTCTAATCAAGTTTGAGTGCTTGTCTGAGAAGAGAAAATGAATAAATCAGTAAGGAGGTCTGTTCGTTTGAGCTCACAAAAGCTTGGTCCTGCTATTCAGGAAGGTACTTTCATTGACAAGCCCAAGCTTGTGCCCACTAGATGCAGTAGAAGGTTGCAATTCCAGGACGTTGCTGGTCAACTGGTAGATGACAAAGGCAAGCAGTCGGCGATGTGCTCCATTACTAGTGTTGGTAGGAAAATAAGGTATGGGCGGCATGGCTCCTCTGGATGCCAACACTCACCCATTGACCTTACGAGCAACACTTCTGATGATGTAACCAAGATCGACTCAGACTACTGTCGGTGTTTACCTCTCTTCAATCACAGTCTGTTCTCTGATGACGAAGAGATAGCTATGGTTCCATTGGTTGTTAAAACCCCAAGCGGACTGACTCAAACCGTATTGGGCAAGGACAATAAAGAAGATGAGGCTGAGAGTCTACCGTACTGGGCAACAACTAGAAGTGAGTGTGTATACCAGGGTCGGAGTGTTGGTAAGGGAATGGTGGTGGGTAAATAAGAAGTTGTTGTGGTGCCTTTGTGGTAATTTTTTTTCCTTGCATTTTTGTGTGGATAACAACAAGGGGATTTTGATGACAATTTGTGTTCCCTTTTCTTTTAGATTTCCCCAGTTCGTGCACCAGGATTTTGATGACAATTTGTCTTCCCTTTTCTTCTAGCTTTCCCCAGTTTGTGCGCCACTATGTTTTGCAGATTCAACATGTGGGAAGTTTTTAAAGGAAATTCAAATGCAAATCAGATTTTGTTCAAATTAAAACCCCAGGCAGACCGACTCGAACTGTATTGGGCAACAAGTAGAAGCGGGTGTGTATACCAGGGTCAGAGTGTTGGTAAGGGAATGGTGGCGGGTAAATAAGAAGTTGTTGTGGTGCCTTCGTGGCAATTTGGTTGCCTGGATTTTTTGCGTGGATAGCGACAAGGGGATTTTGATGAAAATTTGTGTTCCCCTATTCTTTTATGCTACCCCAGTCCATGCACTATAAATGTTTTACAAATTCAACGTGTGGGAAGTTTTGAAATGAAATTCAAATGCAATGAAGATTTTGTTCAAATGAGAATTTGTGGTGAAATTACATTTGAGCCTGAAGCTTGTTGCTCTCTTGTAATATAAAAGGGAATTCAAGACTCATTTGTAGGGAGAGAACTGATGAAAGCTCTAGCTAGGTTTTGAGTTGAATATATGGGTAGAATCTATCCTCTAATGAGGAAGTGATATCTGTGGTGCCATTGGCTGTTAAAACCCCAAGCGAACGGAATAAAATAGATAGCCTGTTTTGAGTTTTGGATGAATATATGCAAATTATCTTAATTTGTATGT
>VDFB02217680.1:0-12352 GCA_007258455.2 Sequoia sempervirens
ATCTCAACCATTTTCAAAATAAATTAGTAGTTTAGAAAGTAGACTCGGAGCATTGCGGTCCTTGTTTTTGTTCCATCAAAAAATTTGAGTGTAGCTATCCTCAATTTCACGTCCAAGGTCAGTATTTCCTGATTTCAGAAAAAAAGTGGCCACTTAAGCCCCTTTTTGGGGAACCATCTTGGTGCACTTACCCTAGGTTAACTTATCATCTTGTGGACAAGTTTATTCCAAGATAACATCTAACCTCTTGGAGTTTATGAGTTCATTATCAAATTGGAATAAAATTCAAATAAAAAATCAAAATCAAAATCCAAATTGAATCCAAAATCAAAAATTCAAAAGTTGTAAAGTCTAGTATCTCCTCCAAGGGTCTTAAAAGTTCAACACCCATACCATTCACCCCTTTCATCCTTCATCTCATCATTGGTCCTAAATACCTTAGAGGTTCACTTTTGCAGCAAGGTCAAAAACACAATAAAAACATGGAATATAGACTTGATCCATACATCATGAGTAATACAAGTTAGCCACAGTTTCAAAGCCTTACAATGCTAATGGATTATTAAAACTCACACTTATACAATCCACACATGAGATCATTATCTCCTACAAGCCTCAATGGTACAACAAGTGTGAGTATGCCTAGTCTAAATGTTGGAATACCTTTCCCTATGGTAGATTTAAATCAAAGTCCAAACCTGCAAATCTATCAACCAAGCAATCAATGAATGAGTCTTCAATAAAGCAACATTATCCCACCAAATCCATACATGCTAAATATGAATATACCAAGTACAACTTTACCAAACATGAATATTTTGAATCCACACTTGGTGAACTTTGGGATAGATATGCTTACAAATCATATAAATGTTGTTCAAAGTCCACACAAGATGTTAACGACTCCATGTATTGATCCAAGTCAAGGTAACACCATGCAAAATCAAAGTTACTTAAATCAAGGAAATGTGATTCCCAACCAAAGAAATGTTCAATTTCAACCTATCTTACAAAATCTAAGCATCATCCCAAATTAGAACGTTGTCCAAAATCAATCACCACAAAGTCAAATCTCACAAAGAAACAAAAAAAATAACACACCACTTGGGAAACCAATCGAATCAGTCATGCAACAATTGGTGTAGGAAAATCTCATTAAAAAACCTGTGTGTGAGAACTATCAAGAACCCCTGGTAAAACCGCCTTGGTATGATGAGAAGCACCTTTGTTAGTATCACAAAATAAAGGGACACATGACATCAAATTGTGTTCGACTCAAAAATCTCATCCAAGACCTTATTGATCAAAAAATAATAAGTGTTGGGGACAATAATCAAGATTCAACCACTAGTGATAGCATTGGCAATCCATCAACCAATAATCATGTTAAAAATGTCTCTACATCATCCAATGAGTTAGAGGACATATCTCAAGAATTCATTCCAAAGCATGATCAACATCTTTCACCAAAGTATAGCAATGGTCCTTTCCAAGACATCTTGACATCATTCGACCTCATGGTTGCAGATATTGAAGGAATCTTCAACTCAACATTTGATCCAAGTTCACTCAAAGATCAAAAGGATATATTGAGCCACTTCCAATGCCTAATGAACATATCCAAGAACCCTTTGTAAGTAATCCATCCTTTGAAACTAGCACATGTCAAGAACTTGATCCAAAGTATGCCAAAAGCAATTCCAAGATTAATCGAGACCAAGAATTTGTATCTCCAAGATACTACAATGATCTAATGGACACTCTCCTATCTATACAAGATGTCACAAATGATGATCATATCCACATAGCACATACTCCTCCATCTACCCATGAGATGCTTTATTTGGATGGACACATAGATGATCTTCATTCATAATAGGACTCTTTTACTCCTGACATTATTACACAAAAAGAGTAGGTTATTGATTCCTATAGTCAAACTGAGTTGTCAACATCAAGATTAGATATATCTCAAATTCATACTAAGGACATCATGTATGAATGTATCCAGCTTTATCCACTCAATGAAACAAGTCAGATAGAATAGGATATTCCAGAGTCAACAAAGCAGAAAATTGAAATAATGTCATCTATAGTGGTCATTTATCAGAGAATGCATTCTAAATAGGAACTCTCAAAATAGGAAAAAAAATCAAAGAAGCTACTACCACCATACTGGGGAAACTATGTCTTAAAACAAACATCAACATAGGGAGTGTAAGAATCCTTATGATGAAACTAATGCCGCTATTCCACATCCAACCATCTTCATCCCATCACCCCATCCATGAATTGGGAGCAACATCAAAAGAAAGATATGAATCAAAGTAAGAAGAACATTATCAAATTAAAAGAAGCAAAGCATGAAGTAAAAATCAAATACACATGGATACCAAATAATACAAAGAAATATTATCCCTATCAAACTCCATTAGTCAAATAAACTATGGGGAAAAATAAAAAAAGGGAAAAGTATCCATCAAAGGTATCCACAAAAGAAAAAGCAGGCTTTTCAAGCAACAAAGTATATCAAGCAGTTGGTCCTAATTCCACACACACTTTTGTATCCACCCATCATTGCTCATCTTCCCAAGTTTGGAGATTCAAAGGCTCCAAACTATCAACCAATCCATCTTTTATCTATAAACACACTCCATCCAATCCTCCATGCAGATATCCAATTCTCACATTGACCATGCATTGGTAGCAACCCTTCATCATAAGGATTTAGAAGGCATCCTATTGCGATGTGAGCACAAAGGCAGAGTTAACTCCGGTATCAACAAAGTAGATCAAGAATCTCAAAAGTTTCACTCAAGTGCACGTATCTTAACAAAGCAACTTCTCCAAGTTGGATATCGATGGAACATTATGAAAGAAGCATCTACATCAACACCATTTGGTGGTTCAACATTAGCTTAGAATATTTCACAAAAAAATACAAAAAATATCAAAAAATATAAAAATAAAAAAAGGATTAAAAATAGTAAAGAGAAAAATTGTCCTCTAGTGAAAACCACTGGTGGCACTTTGGACATGTTCCATAATAAAAACATGGAGAACAGGCATCATGTGTAGAATCAAGCATCTATGTGTGCCATTTTAGGTGGAAACATCTTATCTCATCCATAATAAAATCCATTCATCCAAACATTTTTCCAATCCATTTGCATATATCTGCATCCATAGTCCGAGTTATCTTGATCTTGATAAAACTTTGGTGCACACTTTACACTTGCTTATGGTAAACATCTTGACATGGGTCATTTTCATTGATCCTATCCTATGCAATATTATCAGAGCCATGAAGCATTATCCAAATGAGCATTCCTCTATTTGAACACTTTATCTTATCACAAGATAATCCTTGGAATCCTTTGCATGCTTACCATATATCAATTCATCCACACACCTATCCAAGCATCCACCCATGACCTCCATACATTGATAGAAACCGGGGTAGATATTTACATCTTGCTTCAGGAATAAATATTGATCTATATCCTCCAACTTATGTGGTGATCTGAATATTGGAAAATGTAAAATCAAAATGGTCAAAGTATTTGGGAGCCAAAATCCAAATCAGTAGCCCATGGAATATTTTGACAAGAATATGTTCCTTATCAAGCTTCATCTTCCATCTAACATCAATCCAAAAAATTAATATCAGTTGCATCTAACACGTACTTCAAACATCACATCAAATCATTCAAAACAATTTTGTTCCAAAATCAAGCTTCAAAATCCTGATTAATCAAATCCAATCAATCCACCATCATCTTTGGATATCCATCCTAATCCTTGTGTTGCTAAACACTATCCTGACATTGTTGTGTGTCCTCAACAATGTTATCATCATCAATCCATTGATCTGATCAATCAACCTTAGCTTGGTTTTCAGCAAAATCCCAAAAAAGAGCACTAGTAGCATCATGCATATCCACATCCAAATCATCAACATCATGAAAAAATCCAAAAACATTCACAAAATTAGAAAATAAAAAAACTTCCAAAACATATAAAAATCTCAAAAAGTCAGAAAAACATCAAAAACATGGAATCTGAACTACATCGTCTTCGAGTTTAAATGTAGGAAAGGCTAATCTTTGATCAGCCCTTGAGACACAAAATCCAAAACATTCATAAAATCTGACAAAACCCAAAAAATATTTAAAATTTTGGAAAATAAAAACATTTATAAAATCTTGAAAAAACCCAAAAACAGCCTCAAAACATTTTAAAACTCCAAAAACATCCAAATATTTGAAAACATCCATCAATCTCATTTTTCTTTCACCTACAATAATCAATCATCACCTTCATCCTTGGGAAAAACAAACAAAAACAACTATAACAATCAGTAGAAACAAGCTTCAAAATGTAAAATCAGAAGAAAACTTTAAACTTATAAATGCAAAATCAAAATCCTGATCATTTTCAAACATCTTAGTCAACCTTATATCAAAATCCAATCAAACAACTTATCAACCCATCATCATCCTATACAATGCATGTCCTAGGATATATCATTCCAAAAATGGCCATCATTTTGGATACTTATCCTAATCAATACACATCCCTTTGGCTAGCGGTATGAAGAACATTGACTTGTTTGTGTACTTTATCTTTGTCTTTTGACTTATCTTATTTGCGCAAATTCATTCCAATGACCTCTCGATGATGTTTAATCAAAGTGATTTAGAGAGAAAGGAATGGGGCATCGATCATTATCTTTTTGTCTAATGTGCTTGTTGGACATTCTTGTAATATAACTTGGCAAATACTTGCTTTGTCAGGTACATCCTAGCAAGGTTTTAGTATGTCAAGTGTGAACAAGAATACTCCTATTTGTTTGTCGAGTCAAATTCCATCACACTAGGTACAACACCATCCTAGTTCTTTATACCTTGATGCATTGTATCTATGTGTTATCAAACATAAGGTAATTAGCCCTTTTAAAATCCCAACTCCTCGGTAAAAAAATCATCATCGTCATCATCATTAAAGTTGGCTTGTTGGATTCTCTTGTCATTGTCTTATTTCTTCTTACTTCCCTTTGTGCTAACATGATACCATGAAATTTAATCATAAACCATCACCATTGCATCTATCTTGCATCCACAAACTATCAGCATTCTGCATAATGCATACCATATCATATAGAAAGCATTTATCATATCACCTTCATTATATTTTCATCAATGCATAATATAGATTTGTTAGTCTAAACATTTGCATATCATAACATTTTTCATTTTCCATACATCATCATAAAATGTGCATAAGAAAAGATACTAAAAAAATAAAAATGCATCAGTACAATCACTACATCACATCATAAAGTCATACATCACATAGTATCATCATCACATAGGTGTACCATATAGAATCATCTCATAACAACATACATAAGATAGAATCATGACAATGCATATAGAAATAAAATCCATCCATATTGCATAAAATAGAATAGGACACATCATCAAATCATCACATCTAATATTTATATCATCAATAATGTAACTGTCATGGTACAAAAATTAGGATCAAGTGTGTAATATTTCAAAGTAGACATGAGGTTACCCATGGTTGATGACCTGCTCATCAAACATTCATGTTGAAACCAATCTTCAACCCTTGTCGTGGGAGATCTACACTCAAATGAACCTTTTGTTGATCTCTTTGAGGGGCAAATATACCGAGGTAATTCTTCATACGCTAGAGAGGGCATCCAAAAAATCGAGAATTTTTAATTTTGATCAAGACAATTCTATCTTTGAACCAATGCATCAAATACTTTTCTTCAAAGAGGGGCAAATGTAGACATGGAAAATATATACCAATCATATCTAATCCCACTGCTAACACCACTTCATCCTGAATCATCTCTCTGATAATCATTTAATTAAATAATCTATATTTAATTAAATTCATCACATTTCATCTCTTAATTAAATAAATCAATTTTATCTAATCAAGTCATCATCTTCTATTAATTAAATAAATCATTTTTTATTTAATTAATCCTATAGTCCCTCTTTTACCAATAATTTATTTTAGTATATCAACTTAAAGTCATTCCATTGCATAGTTAAATTAATCTTTATTTGATTTAATTCCACCATTTCTTTTAATTAAATAAATCAAAATCTGTATTTTAAATTAAGTTCAAATCATTTTCCTCTCATTTTGGATTTATTTCAACCAAAAAATTCAAATCGTTTTGGTCAAATCAACTATCCTCATTAAATTAATCAACTCCCGACACTTGACCTTAATCCATCAAATCCCTCTAGCTCTAATTTGCTCATGAAAAATCAATTTCTATCAATTTATTAAATCATCTATTTCTCTCAAAAAGGCATCAATGGCTGAATATTCCCCAATTTGAAATCCAAAAGGGTTTGTACATCTAACAGCATTTCAAATCTCTTACATGTCCTTTTCTTGAGCCATGGCATTAACTTCACCTTTTACCTCATCCTTCAAGCCATCTTTTGAATTTCAATCTCTCCCCTCTCCAAAATGTGCTCAAGCTTCTTCCATTCACATCTTGACAAGTGACACTTTCCCATTGGATGTTGAATGATCCCACACATTGCTTCATTTTGGGCATTTCTCCACCTTGTCTTTCTATAAATAAGAGGTTTCTCTCCTCATTTGATCATCTACAATTTGAGAAAACTTATTATACTCAATTTCATCTTCAAAGCATTAGCATTTTCATCCATTTTATCAAGTTTATAGCTAGGTTATGCAGATTTTTCATCATGGAGCTCAAGTGAATCTTCATCAAGTGGATCAAACTTCATCACTCATCAACATTGCATCATAGGAGTTGGGAAAGGGCCAATTTTCACATGAAATTGGCACCAATTCCCCCATGGGATCAAGAGTTTGCTTGCTTAATTAGGACTTCATTTACTTTCTTATTTTGTTCTTCATTTTATTTCCTAGTTTGAATTGCTAATGGATTTCATGGGAATCTCTTCCTACTTGGAATTTGGATCTAACTGTGTGCTTGTTTATTGTGTTTTGTAGGTATTAGATCGGGGTTCTACAAATAGTTAGGGCGACACATTCAAAAAAGAAGGGAATCAAAGAGACATACGAAATGAATTGGACTTTTATTTTATTTTTTTCAAATGCAATATTAGGGAATCAACACGCACCCGTTAAGGTTAGCTCTAAAACCAAAACATTGCATAAGCAACTCTAACCAAGATGTACACCAGGATCCCTATATGGGCAAGGTGTGAGCATATGGTCAGAGGATCTAATGCAGATGCAAACTGAAAGGGAACTCTAACCAAGAATGCGTCTAAGACAGACGAGCATATGGTCAGAGGATCTAGATGAAAGATGAGTTGAAGTAACTCTAACCAAGGATGGCGCCGAGTGATGGCGAGCATATGGTCAGAGGGTCCCTACAACTATTAACTGAAAGTAAATAGGTGGCAAGCCAACTTCTTCCACTTATGCAACGGGAAGTACAATAAAGTAACTGAAAGATAGAGAGGAGAATTGCTGATAGTACTACTAATCAGCTTACAATATGTTAGAAATCTTGCCAAAGCCTAGTAATCCAAGTTCTTTAATGCTGCAATAATTTGTAAGACTTCCTCAATGCTTGACAACCCTCTTTGGACTCAAACTCCTCACAAATCTGCATTTACCTATGACTGATATAACAGACCAGCAACTGAAATGAAGCAATCAGCAACCCTAGAACTCACCAAAATACTCACAACTCACTCAATACTTGCCAGAATGACATGAGACCTGATGCAAACGAAAGCTATAATGATGGCAATGAGGACTAGACCAAGAAACAGCTAACAAATCGAAGTATTTTTAGTTTTTTAACATTTGCCAGGCAGACCAGAATGGTACAGCCAATAGAGAGAGGCGATTTTGCTTTTAAAAATCCAAATCTTCATTAAAAAACCTGCAACTTTGCAAGAATGGTCGCCCCACATAGAGAAAAGGATTTATGCAATGCCCAGAACAATAATATTTTTATTTCATGAGATATGAGCAATTCTTACAATTAGCTATGATATTCAACAACTTCAAAATGAGATTGAAATGCAAAACTAGAACTCCAAAAATGCAAGATACTCAACTGAAATGCAAGACAAACCTATTACAAACTATCTCTCAACTAGTTGCTATCTTTCAAGCAAGAAGAAGAGCCAAGCTAGGAGGCATTCATTCCTCGAAGCAATCCTGTTACCATTTCGGCAGCATAACAATATTGAAGACATAAGATGATCCAAAAGAATAGAAATAGCCTCCTTATATAGACCTTTGAGAAGATCTCTTGAAAACCCTAAGAAGTGCGCCCCATCACAAGACACTTTTAGGTTTTCTGACTTTGTTTTATCTGCTCCCTCTAAGTGGCGTCCCATTCCTCTAGAGATAAAAATCACTTTTAAAATAAAATAACATCTCTCAAGGTTGGCGTCCAATTCGACTCGAGCAATTAACTTTAGGAAAAATCGCAATATGTTCCTCATGAGAGAATAACCCTCAAAGTCCCCTTCTTTAAAATGACTTAAAGTCATATTACTAGGACAAGGGGTTATTTTATAAAATAAAACATTATTGGCTTTAAATAACTTATCTCTCCAAAATGAACCCCTTAAGCCAAAAATCAAAATTACCCAATGAACTGCTAGTAAAGGAAAATTGATTGAGCTGGTGTTGACTGGACCACTGTTAAATATAGAATTTACTAAAAATAGTAAATTCAAGAAGTTGCTCAGAATGAAATGCATGCGCCACCATTGCGAAGCTCTTTGAAAACCCAGAAAGAATCCAAGATCCAAATAGCCAAACTCCAACATGCAAACTCCTGAATCTTCAATGGAAGCCACCAAATAGCCGGAAACCCTAATTCTGCCTCTGACTAGCCAACAACACTTCGGGAATAGGCCATCAATCACTGAACAGTATAGTGCTAAAAATGGGGTCATTACAGTCCGCCCTTCCCAAAATTGCTTGTCCTCAAGCAATACCACCACAACTCCAGAAAATTTAAGACTGACCCATACCCAAACAAGTATGATCCCTGGTTCCCAAATCCATCTCAGAAAAGACCCACCATGCCGATGCTGCACCACTTTGATCACATCATTGAAAACATCATGCTAGTGCTGTACTAACCTTCCTTGTAACTCCAAGGTGTTACCATCCATGATACTCAAACTGAGAAATCTTAAAGGACTAAGATCAATATCATGCAATGTCTCATGTTCAAAATGCTCTGAGTCAAAAATATTAATCATACCACTGTCTATCACCATCCTAGGCAAGAAGAAGGATAGGCTACTCAACTCAAAATCAAACTCCTCAGGATACCTCCACATGGTAACAAACGAAGCCCTGATGGCAAATGTGACATCTTCAAATCTTCTTGCAAAGGGGAAAACAATCCTTTGCAAGAGCTCAACAAACTCATACTCACGTCTCCTCATGGAGCTACTATGCACCAACTGAGTTATACTGACACCACCAAGAAGACTTCTAATCACTCTTACAGTTCCAACTCCAAAAGTCTCAGAATGAAAAGCCAGAGCATGTGGAAGTTCGCTGTCCCGAACCAGCAATGAGAGTAAACTAACAAAGTTAACATCACAAACCTCCAAAGGATGAACTTGGAAAGTAGAATAGGTGTGAAGGAACACATAATCTCTGTTGTTCAAGGCTAAAGTCTGCGAAGTGCAATATGATTTTAGTACTTCACACAAGGAAAAACAACAGCACCAAAGAAATTCCCAAGTGTGAGCGTGTGAGATGGGCATTGAGTTGCGAGATAACACCTCCAAAGTGGCCGGAAAATATACTAGAGCAACCTCCAACTGAAAACTACCACTTCTTAGACCAAAAGTGAAGAACCCACTCTCCTGAATGCAAGTAACTCCACATGTAAGGTGGTTGATCTGCCTCCAAATAGCAAGCTTGTGTCTCAAAATCTGCCCTTGTCTTAGCTGAAAGTCACTCCCAAGAGCAACCGATCGTTCATCTCTCCAACCCATACTCAAAATTTCTTTCCAATCCATTTGTTGATGAACAAACGAAACCATCAAGTGGCTGGAAAAAAATGGAACATCACCAACAAATCTCGAAATTTGATCCTTATCCCTTCAAAAGTTCTTCTTTCCACAAGCAATAAGCTCCATCAACCTATGTTGAGAATCCCAAGCATGGATACCCAACTGAAAATGATTTTCAACATTTTGAAAAGAAATCTCAACGCACTCCCAAGTGCTAGTGAGAATCAGGTGCATTCTCTTAAAACTGATGTACCATCTAGTGAATCCTTGAAGCTTAACCATGAAAGCTTCAACAACATTGGAGTATGAAACATAGAGTGGCTTCAAATTCAACTCCCAAAACTGACTAGTATGAACCAAAACATCACTCCACCCAAGGGAGGGATTATCAAGAATGCAACCACCAAGTTCTGGTCCACTTTTCTTCCATGCCTTCTGGATAGTAGGTCTGAAATCTTCACTCTTTGCTGCTGTAATGAAGTTACCATTAGCTACCAAGACTTGTCGCATCAACATCTTGATGTCGAAGATGTGGAAACCTCCTCGAATCAACACTTCCCATGTAGAGACTTCATCCTCAAAGCCTTTTATGCATTCGCTAACAAGCAACCTTGGAAGATTATTAATCACCATTTGTGTCACATCTTCATATAATGAAATCAAAGCATCCTTAGATTGGAGTTCATGCTTGACCTCATGCTTGGTCACTTCACTACTTGACTCATTTTTCAAAACAAAGAGAGGATTGTCATAAGTTGCTTCTGCACCCACTTCAAAAAAGGGATTGTCAAAAACTTGGAAGCCATTCTTTTCATCTTGCTGATCCAAATCTGCACATGCAACTTTTGATTTTTTTGAAATGCTTTCAAGATCAAACTCCTCTTGAAGACAGTTAAGATCTCCAATCACTTGATTGATTTCTTCAGCTCTTTGTGCATCCTCTTGCTCCTTGAAAAGTTTGAAATCTGCAAACTGGTCTTCAACCTCTGTTAGATCCAACTGAGTTTCTTTCAACTTGTCCTTTATTGATTTAAGCTCCAGAGTGAGCTCATCAATCGTACTCTCCTTTTCATGAAAAGCACAAATGGCCTTCTTTGCAACTTCAAAGGCATGATCCCATTCTCCAATAGAGTGCACGTACTCAGACTTCAAGGTCTCCAAGGAATCTCTGATAAGTTGCAATTTAGGAAGAGTAACTTCATCGGTCACTCCTTTACGTCTCTCTTCAAGCTGATCCTTCCAGTAAAGCTCTTCAACCAAGCTGTGTGTGCGGTCAAACAGGGATAGAGCTTGCACTTCCTTGTCAATGAACACCTTGAATTGACCTTTCCACTCATAAGAATGCGAAGATGGTGAACTGCTGATGGGCTGCAACTGAAAATCAGAACCTTGTCTCTTGTCTTTACTGCCCTCCTTGCTGCTCCAACATTCTTGTACTTCACCATTGACTAGTGGATAATATTCATTGTCATAAAAAGCATCATACTTCACAAATTCTTCATCCCTAAGTTTGTAATCAGCTTCATGCATTGGAAAATCATATTTGTGTTTAGTAACACCTTCAAACTCTACATCTTCAAGAGCCACTTGGTTTTCTAGCTCTTCATCCACCTCACCGTCTTCTTGATCAAAGGCTATGGCAGCCCCTAGCTCGAATGAAGAATCATTGAATGCCGTTCTGAAAGTTTTAGAAGAAACATCCTCCTTGGTGGCTGCAACCAACTTGAAGGGATCACCATGGAACTTTTCAGAGCAAGCTACTTCATCAAAGACAACTTTTCCTTTTGTGCCCTCCTCATAGCTTGCAATGCAAATGAAACTTTGGTCTTCATCAGGGTCAAAGGGAAATTCATCCCACAACGGTTCTCTTTCATTCCTTGGTGCCAACACACACGAATCCCAAATGCTAGTGGGTTGATTAGGATGATCAACTGGAAAAAACTTATCATGCTCCCTTTGTAGTGATGACTCTTTGAATAAGTCAAGTCCCAAATCACTTAAGCTGATATCATCAAAAATATTTCTTTCCCATGGTTCAGTTTGCTGGTCAAACCCAAGTCCAATAACTCCACCATGGAAATGGAGTGAAGAACCTTCTATACTTGCTGTTTTGAAAACTTCACCATCCCTATCTTCTTCGCAACCTTCATGGAAAAGTATGTCGCCAATTTCTTCATGTGGAACTTCTTGGGAAGTTGGGTCAGCAACAAGAAGAAAATCATTCTTCATCAAATCTTCAAAATGAGTATGCATGAACTCATGGGATTCGCCTCCAATATCACTAGTATGTCCTT
>VDFB02217681.1:0-14862 GCA_007258455.2 Sequoia sempervirens
TATCACGTTTTTTATTAACTTCCTATTTTGTAGCTGACTACAAAATTACAACTGGCCATCTTCGACACTGATTTCCGGGTGACCAGGTGATGTTGGGACTGAGCAGGTGTATTTATTGCGAAGCCTGCAGAGCAAGGAAGAAATGTCTGCTTGGAGTCATCACTGCAAAATCCATCATTTAACAACTCAAAGAATTAGGCGCCCTTGATTAAATTGATTTTCAGGTGTTAGACTTGGTCATTTCTCCATACTGCCATCTGACGCTTCAAATGATTGCTGACGCCGAACAATGAACCCTACTGACTGAATAACAGGCTCACTGCGTGACTAGAGGTATTCCGCATCCAACGAATATATGCAAGGCACCTGAAAGTTGCATTAAGGACCCCAAAAGTAAGGGCACCCCTGGCCTGAAAAGGCTCAAACACCATTTTGACAAAAGTACAACTCTCAACCAGATGCCCTACTTCGACCTCTGATATCTGGAGCTGTGGTAGCCTAATTCGAGCACCGTCTATCTCAACGCGTAGCCAGAAGGACCTACAAGAGATGTCTTTGGAGGCGATGAAGCAAGAAAACTGCTTCTAAGACCTCAAATAGAAAGGCGCCTTTCCCAAGATGGAATATACGACCAGACTTGGCCATTTTCTGAGTTGTCTTCGTTTTTCAGTATTTTGCAAAGACCTCGCACATACGAGCGTTTGCCAAATCCCGGAGGCTGACGGTTGAGCTCGTTGAATAGCTGGAGTAATTGCACAAAAGTCCCATGAAGACTTCGAGAGCGAACAACTCCATCTGACAGGCCTAAAGGCTAAGCGCCCCTGGCCTATAGAGGCTACAATGAATATTTCATGTTTCTCCACCCTCTGATTTATGTGCCTGGTAGAATCTCTGCCACGA
Source organism: Sequoia sempervirens (assembly GCA_007258455.2). Taxonomy (NCBI): domain Eukaryota; kingdom Viridiplantae; phylum Streptophyta; class Pinopsida; order Cupressales; family Cupressaceae; genus Sequoia; species Sequoia sempervirens. The sequence continues at coordinate 901 of VDFB02217681.1, forward strand.
TCTCTCAGAAAATCGGATTGACAGGCTGACTGGTGGGTTGCGAAGCCGGACTAGAGAAGCACAGATGTCAGGATGACCTCATTTGCAAACTCTACCACCTCAGAGGTCATTTTGAAGGGCGCCCTTGAGCTACAAGGGCGCAGCTTTACCAATTGACAACTTTTTGTGATGTGAAGTCTCCTCGTAATCTCATCTTTTGGCATCGACTGCCGAAGCTCTGGGACTCAGATGACTGCATTCAATAGCTCGTCGGATAGGCAGACTAGTCGCGAAGAGATCAAATGCATCAACAATCAGGAATACCAAGATCTAACCCCTCTTTAAGAAGTGCGCCCTTGAGCTACAGGGGCGCAAAAGCTAAAAAATGACAAGCTTCTACAATCTGTAACCTCTGGAATCCTCAACTTCTGACGTCAGATACCGGAGTTACAAGTCTCAGATAGCCTCGCAGGATAGCACATCAGATAACTGGGGTAATTTTGAAGAGATTAACTGTGTTCATGAGCATATGCCACAAAACCTGGGCCTTCAAAAAGAAGGCTGCCCTTGAGCTACAGGGGCGCAATTTTGCTTTTTCCTGAGAAATCTTCATAAATTGACCACTGAAATCTTCGTCTTAGCCATTCAAATGACCATACAAAGGCATAATTGTCGTCTTGAAATGCCTCGTTCTGAGTCCCCGATTCAAGTTCTAATCAATGGATATTGCCTTTGACTGACACAACACTGACCAAAACTCCATGCTTGATATTGCCCAAAAACTGTATTTGACATCATTTTAGCAAGGTTTAGACTCTTTTAAGCAAAATGCCTTGATGAAGCAAAAAAATTGGTTTGGGTACAACAGTGTAAAGATTGTTTGCTATATACTTGTAAACCTATCAGGAAGGGTGAATCATGAGTGAAGTGGATTGTCTAAAAACCCCACTTTCAGCCCCATAGGCCCTAGGCAAGGGATTGGGCCATAGAAGGTTGGGGGTCCCACCTAGGTTTCTGCTCCATAGGCCTGAGGCAAGGGATTGGGCAATAGGAGGTGGTAGGCGTTAGGCCACTTGGACTCTATGGTTTCTCTCCCCTGATAGGACGAGTGTCTTCTGAGGTGTTGCCATGAGTGGAGTATGTAGGTACTAAGCCCCTAGGCAAGAAGGATTGCTTTTATGATTATGTATATATTTTGGATGTCTAGATATTATTGCTAACAGTTATATGTGTATGTAGAAATGTTATTAAATTGGTGAATGCAGGTTTCAATCCAGGATTATTTCATTAGAGAAACACATTCCTTTTGAAAAGAAGAACCCCTAAACCTAATCTAGAAGTGAATTCTAAGGAAAACTGGGTAAGGGACATTACAATGATTATATTGAAGGATATGTAGTTACTGATAATGGGTTTGAGCTTGTTGGAAATCTCAAAACTTTTGATAAATATTTAGACTGATATCTGGATCTTGCAGAATTCACTACCATAGTGAAAGGAGTTGGAAGAATTTTTGCAAGCACTGCAGTGAATTGGTTCTGCTGTCAAGGGCCCATGATTGAGAGAAGCTAGAGAAGTCGCCTGAGCCAAGGGTGGGATCCCCAAAAATAGAGGTTGCCTTTGCGGAGGTCTTAGCCCTATCAACAAATCCATCCTTAATTGGGATGAAGGCACCTCCATTGCCCACCGCCATACAAAATGCGGCAGACCTCCTTTCATCATTTTCTCTAGTTTGCTCGCCACTCACCACCCGCTCAACTTTGATCATTGCTCGCATAGATTTGCTCACCTTAATCTAATTAAGAGCTTTTAATGGGCTTTTGAATAGGAAAAATGGAAAATTAATTTAGTTTGAATGAAGTAAAAGCTAAAAAATATGCATCTTTGTAAATATATAATAATCCAATATTATTATTTATAATGAATGTTTACTTTTCATTGATCAAGGAATTGATTAGTAGGTGGTGGTGGTTGGTTGGAATGTAACCAACCGCCCTTTGTGTATATATGCAACATTCGATCAATAATGCAATGCTCATTGATTGCATTCAATCTGATTTCTATTGGTCATTTACTAAGAAAGATGGCTTATGGGTTTGTTTTGAACTTTTGAGTTATCTATTTTGAGGGCTTGTTGTCCCTCATTTTTGACTTGTTAAAAATTGGGATAACCTATCAAAATTTTGATAAAATTTGAAAATTTTCTCTTTTAAGGCACGTTTTACGAGGTGCAAAGGTTAGAAAATTTCAGTTTTGGGTCTATAGTCCTTTTGGCTAACATTTTTCACTCACTCTTGTCCGTTTTCGTGAAATTTTGAGTCATTTTTAGTGTGTTTTTGGTCAATTTCAGTTTTTTTAGGCAATTCAGCAGAATAGGGAAATTTAAGCCTAAGAGCAAAATTGCTGAATGTCCAAAAAATCCCGACTGCCTTATGCAAAATTGCTAAAACTTCCAAAAGTTCCAAAATTGCTAAAACTTCCAAAAGTTCCGATTTTGCTTAAGTTGTTATCAAAGACTTGGGACCAATTTTGATTTTCTAAATGATTACCATTGCTTGCACGTTAATGTTAGCATAAACCAAAGCGTCTTGGAAAGTAACTCTAACCAGAATGTACACCAGGATCCCGATGTGGGCAAGGTGTGAGCATTGGTCAGAGGATCTCAAGGAAAATGCTGAACAAGAACTCTAACCAAGAGATGCGCCGGTGAACGACGAGCATTCGGTCAGAGGATCCCTATCTATTGCAATACTGAAAATTAGCTCAACACCAAGTATGTGCTACTCAATTCCGTGATGGATAAGAGGTGACCATATGGCGGAGACTTAGGAAATTACAATGCAAAATAAGTAAATAGGCGGCAAGCCAGCCTCTTCCACTTATTCAGTGGGCAGATACAAACATTGAATTTGCAATAATATTAAAGTTGCTGACAGTACTACTGTTCAGCTTACAATGCGTGAAGTATGCCTGCAATATCAGAGATTTAGAAGTCTTTAATCCAAGCAATGTTAATTGAGTCTTCCACAATGATCTCCAAGGCTTTCTAACACCATCACAGCTCTAAAACCCACCCAAAATACAGACTGTTATGACTGTAACTAGGTCAGAAACTAACAATCAGCAACAGAGAAAACCAATTGAAATGAACACAGCTCACCCAATACTCAACCAAATGATCCCAAATGAAATGCAATAGCTCCTTATAACCAGGGCGCCCAAGTAAGACACAAGAAACAGACCCAATCTACAATATTTTATTTTCTCACAAATCCCAATGCAAGTACAAAGGTACGGCCCAAGAGAAAGGGCGATTTTCTTCTATAAAAATCAGCACTTGTTTAAAAATTATGAAACCTTGCAAAAGATGGCGCCTTAACTAGATAAATGATAATATGAAATACCCAGAACGAAATCTTTTTGTATTTTTGAATTATGAGCAAAACATGCCTACAACAATGCATCATCAGCAACTCTAAAACATGACAAAATGCTTGAACAACATCACCAAATGCAATAGAACTCAACTACAATGCAAAACTACCAATTACAAGCTAACCTCTCAACTAGTTGCTATCTTTCAAGCAAGAAGATGAGCCAATGCTAGGAGGTGTGCTTTCCTCGAAGCGAGTGCCTGAAGTCAATCCAGTAGCATAACGATGTAGTAGACAAAAGATCCCAAATGAAGAGCTGAGGCCTAATTAAATAGACGAGAGAGAAACATCTAGAAGCTTCCAGAGGGCGCCCAAACCCTAATTTCAAATTCACCTTTTCCCTCCAAAAGATGGCGTCCTTTTTCATCAATAAAATATTTCACTTTTTTTTTTAAAATAAAATCAATCTCTCAAAAAGGCGTCCCTTTTCTTAGTCTCAATATTTGACATTAAAAATATAATTTATCTCCTTATGACGCCTTGACCCTAAAAGTCCCCTTTTAAAACAACTTAAAAGTTTATGCTTGCAAGGCAAGGGGTATAATATTAAAATATAATATTATAATGAAAATGCCTTATCTCTCAAGAAAATAAGCCCAATGCCAGAATTGAAGTGCCGGTGCGAAACAAAGCTGAAGAAGGTGATGGCCGGAACTGAACCCCAAGCGTCTCTTGCCGAAAATAGAATTTTCAAAATAGTAAATTCACGAGTTCACCGGAATGCCAAAGCTGAACACACAGCGAAGCTCTCTGAAAACCAAGGAAAAAATCCATAACCAGATCCCAAACTCCAACCTCCTCAAAACTAGGAAACCCTATGAGTCACCATCGCATAGCCTCGGATCTCAGGGATGAGCCAGCAGTCCAGCTGAAACAATCACCGAGAAGAGGACATTACGGTTGTTTAAAAATACCTATTTTTATTAAAATGAAATTGTCAAATGAGCTAAAAGGTCCGATTTCTTCTATTTGACAAAATGTAAAATTGCAATGAGTCTCTAAAAACCTGAAATGCAAGTAAAAGGCATTTTTGAAGTTATTTGTTATATTTTTCACTTGCAATGAGCATCAAAAAAACCCGAAATGAGTTTTGCAAGTGTTTTTGTGAATTTTGTAGCTTGCTCTTGCTCATATGTACCCCGATTGAAGAGATTTTGGCATGAAGAACACTTGGCAAGGTCTGCAACTTTACTAAATTCCCCATTTTTGCTCTACCATTGCCCCATTTTTGCAGATTTGAGTTTGTTCAAGGCACTTTTTATTTTTCTTTTTTTTGTTGCTTAAAATCTTTTGTTCTTGGGTTGCCTTTCTATGGAGATTGAGATTGCATATTATAAAAAATATATGGCTGAAAACGCGTTTTTTCACTTCATAGGCCCTTCATTCATAAAAATGTTTTTTCTCTTTCTTTCATTCGCCATATCCATTGAAAACGTCTTGTATTAAAATGCTTTTTTTTTTCATTATTGGAAATGCATTTTCTTCATTTTAATAAAAAGGATGTTTTTCCTCCATTTCTGCCCTTCATTTCATCTGTCATACATTTTCATTCTCCTTTCGTTCATTCCATTCACATTTCATTCCATCTCATTACCATTTTCTAGAAAAGAAGAAAAGAATAAAAATGCCCTAGAAAGCAAATCGGGATTTTTCCAATCAATTGCAAGTAGGGCATTTTTGTCTAAAATGCAACTACAAGTTAGCACAAGGAAATAAACTTGCAATGGTTTCCTATTTTTCCCACTTTGCACTTAAACTTGCAATGGCTTCCCAAAATCCCGATTATACCTTACTTGCTGTCAGCATCAAAAAACCCGAAATTCACTTGTGAGCCCATTTTTGTATCAAATTATCCCTTCCCTTGTCAGTCTTGTTTACACACATGATCTATCAAACCAATAAATCAAGGCATGGGCATTGTTTTATAACAATTTCATCTTGAATAAGGTATTATGGGTTCTTTATCAGTGAACAAAAGAAGAAGAGATACAACAGTAATTCATGGAGCAGCTCGAAGGTCAATAATCGTCATGAAACCATCTAGGGACAAAGTAAATCAAGCATGGAAAAAGGACACAACGAAGAGAAGAACCTAAAGAAATGGGTACTACTCAAGCACATACGGTAAGTTTGAAGTTACTTCGAGGTCTAAAGATAATTGGGAGAATGCAAATTCTAAATTTCAAGTTAGAGAGATCTAACACCAATCCACAATACTTCAGAGTTCTAAATCCACGAGCTGACATGAAGATCGCCAGCGGATGAAGGATGATGTATGGTCAGAGTATGCGGGCCGCCAAAATAATAATTTCAATTATGTATTTACTTTCGTGACAAAGTATGCAAAGTTGCATGGACACGGATACGGGTACGGTATCGGATACGGATACGGCCATTTTTCAAGGCCTCTCATATGGATACGTCAAGATACGGCATTCATAAAACACACACATGCACACATATATAACATTCTTTTTCTTATTAGAGAAGATATTCATTACTTTAGGAGCAATATGCACATATAATTGCTACATATTTCAAAATAATTATATTGAAACATAGTTTTATTTATCATTAAAACAAAATTCGAATACATTGATTGTCTGATAGAATCACATGCTATCAAAAATGTCATCACTATTCCCCTGAAATTGGAGATCTAAAATACTTAAATAAAACATATAAAATACTTAAATAATATAAAACATAAATTATTAATTTAATATAAATGGATTTATAAAACTCAAATTATTAATTTATTTTAAACCTAATTTTAAACATAAAAAATTAAAAAGTTTTTCAAAATTCTAATAAAATTATAAAATATTAAAATAATTATAAATTGACTTTAGAAAACACAACTTGTTAATTTATTATAAATGAATTTATAAAATAACAAATTATTAATTTATTTTAAACGTAATTTTAAATATAAAGAATTAAAAATTTAAAAATTAATAAACCTAACTTTAAATATAAAGAATTAAATTTTTGAGGCAAAGCTCTTAAATTTTAAGCGAATAACCTCAGCAAGTGATTTTAATTTTTTTCAAAGTAAAATTTGAGAGGAACGATTTTTATTGAAGTAATAAAATTGAGGCGGAATGATTTTAATTTTTCCGAAGTAAAACTGAATCGCACGCAGAACGCGACATTCGGCAGGACGCGACAAGCACCAGGGGAAAACATAGCTGGGAGTTTTCGCTGGCAGACAGATCGAAGGGCAACAACCTGAACCAGAAATGTCAAAAAAAAGAAGAGAAATACTGGACGCCATTCACACCTGGGCGCAATGAAGTCGGTTCACTCTTTTCGCAAAAAAATCCACAGAAACTGCAAACGATATACAGATTCATGGCTTCTCGGGTTCTTATAGATTTTTAAATTAAAAAATCTCTAGTTTTCTGAAATGAATTTGGAATGTTACAGCAGCTATGGTAAGATTCGTTGCTGTTTTTATAGGCGTCTGAATCCCGGCGAATCAGGCACGGGCAGAAATAGAATTTTTTTTGGGTGCTTTTGGATACGGTATCCACGCCGTGCCAATGGCGTACCGTACCCGCATCCGTATCAGATACGCTGATACGCGTACCAGTGCAGGGAGACTGGCGTATCCGGTAACCTTGAGTATATGTAAAAACAAGTTTTGCAATTGCAAGTGTTCTTTTCTTGTAGTTTTGGAAAATGTAATTACATGTAAGTTCTTACAAACCAAATCACAATTTGGATTGTAATTTTGAATAAGTCAATTGCAATTAGTTATCGGTTGAGAGATTTTCTCAAGTTAGTTGAGATCCTCCCACCTTTTTCTCATGACCCCTCTCCTATAAATACCTGAGGAGGTCCTTTGTAATAGGGATCTTTTGGCAATGCAACAAAATTCTGCCAATTTGTGTATGCATTCTAAGACTTTGAGTTTAGATGTAAATCAGATTGCAATCAATAAAGAAAACAAATTGCTTCCAAACTTTGTGTTGGTACAAATTGTGATGTGACGACATTATTTGGAATTGATTGTGATTTTTGTGGTGTTATACAAGAGGGATTCAAGCTCAATCTTGCAGACTTTGAGCTGCTTATTGCGTTTGGAGTTTTAGAATGGTTTTCAGATTTGATACTACAGACTTTGAGCTGTTTGTCATGTTTAAAGCTATTATAGAACGCTCAAACAAAGGGGGTAACTTGCAGACTTTGTGTTGCTTTTATTTTCTATTTTGAGCTGCTACATACTGTACTTGGTTACCAGAAAATCATCTAAAAAGGTTGATAGGAGAGTAAATTGTCAAAGACTTTGTGCTTTCAATTTGTTTTCTCGTCCCGGAGAAGCAACGAAGGACTTTGTGCCTTTATGGAAACTTTGCTTCTTTATTTGTTTACTTCATAAATCATTTATGTTTTCAGCTATGATTCTTTTCTGAAACAAGAGAAAAGAATAAGTGTCTTTTCTGGAAAAAGAGAAAAAGACAGAGTTTCACCCAGATTTAGAATAGATTTATAGTTAGAGTTTATTTCTAAATTGTTAAAATAGACATAAAAGGTGGAGCCTTCCCTTTGAAAATAGGAGAGTTTATCTCACACATTGTGGTTGAAACCACAATTTGTATGCTCTGCAGAATACAAAATTTTAATATGAGGGCTAGTGTGATAGCTTGAGTTAGTGTTTTTGAATAGCTACATTGGTGTCTTAAATTTTAAACATAGATGAGAATTGGTCCAGACCAAACTTTTCTGCCCAACCAAATATGTCTCATCTACATGAGACCAATTTTTTGTTTCTTATTTTTAAATGAAACACTCAAAATGGTAAAAGAACAAGAAAATTGAAGCAATAAAAATGATAAACATACAATAGTAAACCCTAATGGAAAAATGCAATAAGTTTAAGAAAGAACATCATCACTGACAAGTGTAGAATTCTTCATGGTAATGTTAATCAGATTTACAGTTCTGTGTGACATCTGTAGGGCTTGACTCTTTTACAATGATTTCACATTATTTGAGAGTGTTGGAGACAAATGTGTTTCCAAAGTCAGTACACTTGCAGCTCTTCTTTTCCAAGGGTATGGGTATGTTTTCAAGCTATGATTGTGCACAAATGTGCAGGTTTTTATTGCCTATCTGATCGTTTTCATATAATGTAGCTCCAGCCTCCTCAATCATGCCCTGTGACTTTTTGTAGCTGCAAAGTGTACAGTACCGATCACCCAGCAGTTGCTATTTCAAAACACAAACTTTGACTAATTTTGAAAATTATAATATATATAAAGCTTGTAAGTGAATCATATTGCGAGTACGAAAAGATGTTGTTAGGCTTCATCAATTATCTATTATTACTCTACATTAACTGGGATTTCAAAGATTCAAAAGAATTCACTATGGAAACTTACCTTTTGAATACATTGGTGGAGACATTGAAGTTGACCATGGTTTGGTTCAATATCCACTGTAATTGTACCTTCTTTATATGACCCATCTGTTAGTGGAGGTCCAACTAACAATCTCCAAGTTCTACCTAGGAAGCGATGAACTCCTTCAACACCATTAGTATTCCATATTTTGGTATCCCTATAATTTGGAAAGGAATAAAGGATCAAAAATATAGTAGTTGAAAAGATATTAACAAGTTGTATTTTTTAAAACAAAGTATCTACTTTTTATTGCACTGAAAGTACCTTAGAGGACCCATAAACATTTCATACAATCGAAGTGAATCAGCCCCATAATCATCCACAATATCATCTGGATTTATCACATTTCCTCGACTCTTACTCATCTTGTATACTCTAGCATTAAGACGAATACTTTCATCACTTTTCAAGACATAAGCATCTCCAGATTTCAAGACCTGTTGTTGAGTTTAAAAACATGTGAAAACCATTAGAAATATTTGGACGAATAAGTATCACATTCAATTCTCCAAAGCTACTTCTAATTCTGCTTTATAATCATACCTGATAGTAGTCAGTCGGTAAAGCAAAAAGTGAATAAAGTTCATTTTTTAACCAACCAATTATGGTCACTTACATTGTTCTCTTGTACTTTCTCTTGATGGTAATTACTTTCATCATCAACCAAATCAGCAGATACCATATTACCTTCCTTGTCTACAAATGCCGTATACTCAACCTACAACTCCATTCATTGATAATTTTTATTTCATATGGCACATTAAATGTAAACATACATGATTAAACATAATTCACTGCATACCTCTCCAAGAATCATCCCCTGATTAATAAGACATTGAAATGGCTCTTTAGTAGAAACTATACCAATGTCATAAAGTACCTGTAAATTAGACGTAGAAATAAGATGCATAAAGGTAAAATCTGAATTCATGACAGACAGAAAATAAATGAAAGCCCTCTTCTGCAGCAAATTTTGTTTATTGTTTGAAAGGTCACAAAGCCACAACTAAGTGGTGTTTCCTTGCTAGATGTAGAGTACAAAGGACCAATAAAGCCTCTCAACCATTTACAGCGAATTTCTATACAGTATATGATGCTTTAAAGTATATTTTTAAAACAAATGAAAATAATATAAAGATTCAAATCTTAGAAAATTCCAGCATCAAATACATATTGTCAACAAACTTCAGAAAGTCAAGCTCTACAGCCAGCCAAAATTTATACTGATAAAGATTCAACAAAAAAAAATGTTGGGTGCGAAAAACACATAGCAAACGACTGCGCATATGCTTAATCTAAGTCTGTATGTTGCAATATAAAGTGATAATTAAAGAATCCCACCTAGATAAGGGGGGATAATCCATGGTTCTGAACATGTTATGGCATATATCCTTTTTTCTTTTTTAAATTTTTAGTTGCACAGAAAGAACAAAGTAAAAGTAGAAACAAGCAAAGCAAAGAAACATTATTCACAACAGGGATAAAATTAAAACACATGTTGTATTATACATGAAAATACTATGCACATGGAAGAAGAATTAATTAAGTAGAACAATACACTATGCAATTCATGTGTAACTATAAACAAAATTAGTATCTCCCTTAGAAGTTGGGGGAAATATGTCCTCTCAGGGTAGGAATCTTCCCTGTTTCAGATCTGCTGCTATGTGCAACACTAGGCTTCCTGATTGTAAGTCTTCTAGGCATGGAAAACTACGTTTGAGGAAGCGTAGTTGTAATGTCCCCTTCATGACTAGCTACTTTCCAGAAATACCTCATTGCCTTTTACTCCCGAAGGTAATTGGCAATTTAGGGAGTGTTTATTTATTCCTTTAATTGTGCTAGAGTTCAAAAATTTATTCTCTAAAGCGATATTAAATAATAATTAATTAAATGCGCTTTTTGGGTTAAGTGACTTTATAATGTTTTATAAAAGGGGCCTTATGGAAATATTTATTCATGACTATACAAAAGCCACTTTATTGTTTTTGCTTGAGCCAATGAGATAAAAGGTTTATTTTATCGGGCCTTTTGAGGAAGAAGAAAAGGATTCGCCACTTTTAGGGCATGAGGGAAACAAAAGCGAGTTTGGAAGGCTTCATTCGCACTTTTGATTATTATGACATTTCACTTCACGGGAAGAGCTTGGAGAGTTCGTGGCTGTAGGTTTAACTATGGGATCCCATTTCGACAGTGAGAGATCTGTCCTATTTGGGGTTTTACATCTGTAATTCGTGCGTCCTTAGTCTGAGATTTCGCGACCTTTTTTGGTAACGGTTTTGAGTTATTTCCAAGCTGTTGTGGACGCGGGCTCTTCTGGAAACCCTAGGCGCAGGAATGAAGTTCAGATATTTTGCAGGCGTTTCAAAGAGACTCAGCGAGTAGAGTTTGAGTCGTGGCTGAAGGAAAACTCACAGCGTCTATTCATGCTCAGAATATGGTCGTGGCTGCTGTAGAAGGTTTAGAGAAGATGTGGATATCTTCAGCTAATATCATCCCTCCTCTGCTGTGCGTGGAATCTTCAGATTGGATACTTTGTTGTTGGTTGACAGTGGTTTCTTGGGCGCGGGTTTTCTGAAGGTAACCACAACTTACACATGTTGAAGACCAATTTTGAGCAAGCATAATTTCCAGGTCAGACTTACTCTGTTATTTGAGCTGCACTTATATTATGTGTTTAGAATGTCAGTTGAATGCAAACTGTTCACTGTTGTGCCTCATTTCTGAGTATAACTTAGTGTAATCAGTCCATCATGTAATGCCCAGACTGCTAAGAAACTGAGAAAATATGTTGCTGTAGATGGCTTTGAGTTTCATATTCATAAATTGTATCATTCAACCCCTGATTAGGAATGTATGATGTTGTAAATGTTTATCAGCCAGTGGTATGGTTGCTTGTTAAATGAGTAGAAGGCATGAAGCCAGTATTGGACTATGTTTTTATTGTCCCTTAGCCCAATATTTTGTAACTACAGTGCTACTGAAATTTGAAGTGTTTGAAAGATGCAATTTTCTGATATACTTTTCTGAGCAGTCATTATGAAGAATTAATTAGCTTAAACACCCTGTATTTCTTGTTAATTCATTGCTGCTTACGAGAGGGAAAAATCAGTGTGGTGCGAGTTTGCATGTGTTGAAAGATTGAATTCAGAACGTACTTACAGTAACATGATCAGAATTCTTGGCTACACAAACTCGGTTGATATCCACTTAATTGGAAAATGAAATATGCCACATTAAGTGTCCAAAACAAAGAGGTTATTGTCAATCTAGTAAGAACCTTTCCAGTGGTAATCTAAACACCTTTAACAGCATTCCGACAGCATATACACGGGCTCTCTTCAAACCAAACGAACAAGCAGAAATTATAATAGTGTATGAACAGCTCACACATCAATTGTTGGTAAAAATCCCAAGGGGATAATACAAAAAATTTAGAGCAGATTTGGCCAGCTCTTGGTAGTCAAGTGTTTGGAGCTAAAAAGCCTTCTGGCTATTTTTTCAAATATTCTTTGAAATGGAACCCTCTTAACATGGTTATGTGTTCCCTATGGTGAATCTGCCTCTGTTCTTGGGTGCTAATCAGATTCCATTGGGGAATGGGAGGATCTCAGAAGTCCCAACTTTTACCCAACAACTTATGGTGGCTGACCAATCGCTAGTAATCCCCTTTAAGGGTTTCAGTGTGGGCTATATCATTATGGCTTTGGAGGAAATTGTGGTTATTGACTTCTATAAGTCTCGGTTGCGATTTTTGCATGCTTCCTCTTGCATATGGCGTCCTAAAATTAGAGAACTTTCAATTAATGAGGCATGCACAAGAATTGATTCCCCAATTAGGGTTGGCGCACCTAACTGACACTCTCACCTCCAAAATGGATATTTACTCGAGAATAGGCATCATTTCTCCATTATTTCTTGCAGGTTGAAGCTAAAATCAGCTATTTTCTCTCCAACATCTTTTGAAGGATCTAACAGAGGCCATTTTTAGTGTTCTTTGTAGTTCTTCGTTCAGGTTGCATAGAGGAATATTTTTCCATGCTTCATCTTTCCAATATGTTCTTGCCAGGAATTCATCAGATTGGGATTATACAAAAGCGTTTTTCTTGAGGATTGAAGGAGGCAGTTTATAACTTCTATCTTCTCCCCCTCACATTTCTTCTATCCTTTTTTAGGTTTTCTCTTGCATGCCCAAATGCGCTTTTCCTGAGATCAAGTATTTCTGGTATGTTGACATAGCATTAGCTTAACAAAACCGCGATGCCAGAATTTTGAAAAATTGCCCCACTTTGCCCCTATTTTAGGGTTTTCACAGAAAAGAGTCATGTTTCCAGAAGCTGGTTTGTTTAGCTCTCAAGCATAACAAAACCCATGCCGAAGAGAATACTCGGGGAAAAGCATTTTACCAGCCAGCGCCTGCAACTTAGATCTCGGAGGCCTTCGGTCTTGATTCGTTTTTGGGTTTGGGTTCGGGTATGAGATTCCGATACGCAGATTCAGTCAAAAAAAATTTTGGGATTGGGTTCGTTTTGGGTATGTTAATACAGAAACATATAAAATATATGTATATTATGAAATATTAAATAAGAAATATATCTAACATCCATAAAAATAAAAATAAATATAAATATAAAATATAATTATATGATTGAATATATATATAAGAAATATAAATATACATTAACATAAAAAATATAAATTTTATATATATTAATATAAATGTGAATATTGTTATAACTAATATTAAAATTTCTAATATTCATATTGACATTAATATATTTAAAATAAAATATTTAATCTATTAAATGTTAATATTATGAAAACAATAAACATTTTTAATAGAATAATGTTACCAACATTCCGTCCCCGACTTCTGATTCTCACAATCATTAATAGGAAGGAAGCAAAATAATGGCAGGAGAGGATCGTGAGCCTTACCCGGCACTGACGTGATTCGACTACCACTGGCCGATACTTCACCAAGCTCGACTTGCGATCAAGGCATTACCAAGTACAGATAGCTAAGGGTGACGAAGCAAAAGGCGGCTATAGTTGTCAGGCTAACTCTGTCTGTGCACGGAGGATGCAAGCGTTATCCGTGCAAAGGTGAAGAAGGGCGGTGGAAACTACTACCCACAGTC
>VDFB02217683.1:0-36047 GCA_007258455.2 Sequoia sempervirens
GTTGATGGTACGGCCTGCATATCATGAATCCACGGACGACCCAAAAGTATGTTATAAGACAAATCTCGATCTAGAACCTGACAAAAAGTATTCTTCACAACAAGTCCCACTCTGATAGGTAGCAATATTAATCCCTTAGAAGCTCTTTCTTCATCATCATATGCCTTAATGAAATTCCTAAGGCATTTATTAATTTTAAGGTACAAATATTCAAACCGGCTCCTCCATCTATTAAGACACGTCTAATTCGATGTTTATGAATCATGACTTCAAGATAGAGCGAGGAATTATGTGGATGTGTCATAGAAGCATCATCTTTATCGGAAAATGAAAGACAAGTGGGGGAAGACAAATGTCCCACCATGGCTTGAAATCTGTTTGCATCTAGATCGGTATCAACAGTTGTGTTCACAAGCGCTTCTTCTAAAATATTTTTGTGTATAGGGGATATTTTAAGAAGTTCAAGAATAGAAATTTGAGCTGATGTTTTTCTCAATTGATCAACCAGATTATACTGAGTTGGAGAAGAAATAGTTGTTTTAGATGAACTTCCTTTTAAAACAACCTTTGCTTGACCTCTTGTTGTTACATTAACCTGTTGATATTCTTGTTTTTCTTTAACTTTGATAACATTAATCCGATTATCATCTGTGTAAATATGGCGGATTATATTGTCTTCAACATTATGTATGCTTTTGGCTTTGGTATCTGATGTTTCCCCCTTTTGGTAATTTGGCAAAGGATCTTTGAATGCTTGATGATCATCATTGGTATGATGTCCCTCAATTGTAATAGTACCATTGTCAATTAAATCTTGTACTAGATTTTTCAAAGCTTGACAATTGTTTGTCCTATGGCCTTTACATCGATGATAATTGCAATAATACGAGTCATTCCATGATGGTGGTTTAACTTGTGGCTCATAATCTCTTTGTGGTGGTAAAGTGATAACCTTATTATCAAGAAGTTCCTTGAGAGCAGATTCAAGAGATTGACCCAAAGCAGTAAAAGTCCGTCGATTTGAAAAGAATGAAGGTCTAGACGGATTTGATATTTGGGCATTGCCAAGATTATTATTGAAATTACCATGATTTTGATTGGTATTTTGATTGGTTATGTTCTCTTGCTTGGAAATTTGTCCTTGTTGATTGTTGTTTCCTTGTTGTATTGTATTTCCTTGTGAATTGTTTCTTGGAACACTTGATAGATTGAAAACGGATGGCCTTGTTCGTAAATTATTGGCATCCACTATGCCATCATTAACAACATTTTTGTTTCTATTCCAAAACCTTTTTTTATCGTTGTTTTGATTTGATGTACTTGGATTATCAAGTTTTATCACTCCCCTTTTAACTAAAGCCCCTTCAATAGTGATTGCATTTTCAATCAGTTTTTCAAAGTTATGAGGACAATGAAGATTAAGCCTATAGCTTAATTCTGGATCAAGACTATTGATAAAAATATCCATCTTTTCCTTTTCAGGAATAGGACGAGAATATCGTGCAAATAATCTTCTCCATCTTTGTAAAAATGTAGTAAAGGGTTCTCCTACTTTTTGTTTTACTTTACAAAGATCAAGCATTGTTATTTGATGTTGAATATTGTAGGAGTATTGTGAGATAAACTGATTTATCAACTCCTCAAAAGTTTTGATAGGTGGAGTAATTTTTGAAAGCCACTCCATGGATTGTACGCCTAGACTTCGTGGAAATAATCGCATCAAGTAAGTATCATCATAGGCGAATTCAAGACTCATGTTTCGGAAATCCCTAACATGGTCTATGGGATCAGTTTTTCCATTATACCTATCATACTTAGGAATTTCGCAATGTTTTGGAAATGGAATCATTTGAAGACTCCTATCAAATGGATAAGGAGATATGTCTTCCAAAACATATTTCTTTGTTGTACCTCCTTGCATTTCCTTTATTTTCCCTTGTAATTCTTTTATCTGTTGGTTAAGAGCACTAAAGTCATTAGGAGGATTTTCAGGATTTTGTTTAATCCCCTCTATGTCAAAGGTGTGAGGCAACTTAGCTCCTTGATTAGCTAATGTAAGAAAATATTTTTCTTTGTTACGTTCTAGGATTCTCTCCATAAGAGTATGGAATTGAGGATCTTGTTCTGCTTCTTGAAGCTTTTCTTCCGTTATCTCATCAAGATTAAATGTTTCCTCTTCTTTTTCATTTCGATCACCCATTTTACTAGTTGTATTTTCTCCCTCGTCTTTTTCCATTTGTTTTTGAGATCTTGTGAAGACAGGCATATATTTGTATCAAAATTTTACTCGCTTTTGATCAAAAGAGTTAAATAGTGCAATTGATGTGGTATGTATGAAGGTCAAGATAGAATGAAAATTCTATGACTTATACAAAATTTTCTAATCTTGTAGCTTGTGTTGTTCCCTAAGTGAAAGGATGAAAATCCTGTTGGTGGGAATATAAGCAAAAGATCTAGAAAAGGATGGTTGTTGCACTTTATGAAGTTTTGATCATGGCTTTGTAAAAAGATGGATTTAATGATAGATGCCTAATGTTTTCTAAGTTCTCTATTGTAAGATTTGATTTGGACGAGTAGAGTATTCGATTGCTGGTTGGGGAATATAACTAAAACGGATGCGTTGACTATGGTTATGCCTTTGAGAAAGGGCTCTTCTTTGAAAATAAGCTTGTGAATACAAGGGCTCTATGGCATAATCATCTGAAAGACCTCTAACACAATCATGATACCTATGAAGAAAAGTTCTATATTTAAGTAAAACTTTTCGACTTTGATATAAGAATTTTTGTTTCTTCAATAATTTCTTGTGGTTGAGAGGTTTCTTTGGCTTCTTAATCCTTTTG
Organism: Sequoia sempervirens; assembly: GCA_007258455.2. Taxonomy (NCBI): domain Eukaryota; kingdom Viridiplantae; phylum Streptophyta; class Pinopsida; order Cupressales; family Cupressaceae; genus Sequoia; species Sequoia sempervirens. The sequence goes on from VDFB02217683.1 coordinate 2,844, forward strand.
GAAACGGATTTCTTTACAAATTTTGTAGATTTCCAATCTCGTAACATGAGATTGATCAATATGATAATGAGTGTTTTGGATGATCTTTATCTAAATTAATGTAATGAAAACACATCAAACAAGTTAAAAACGTTTGTTTTAAGTCCTATTCTAAACATCAAGTGTGTAACCAAAATGTTTTTCAAAAATTGTTTTAACAGGTTTTACACATGACAAGCACTTCAAACAGACTCACTCTTAGTTCTCAAGTAGGTCATCATAGCAATCAACAGCCCACATCTTAAAACTGCGTCGACTCACACAGCCGTGTCACCCCCGAAAGGGCGCCCGTGTTTTTGTCTTTTCCAGGTGCGTACTCAGAGTGACGGAAGTGGATACCGGATCCCCTGAGCAAACAATCCTTGGCAGTTATATGGTGAGTATCTTGGGGGTAGATTCTTCCCTCCCCTGCACTGTGATTGAGATGATGTTTGGATACTGACTCGGTTAGTTACTACACTAGGTTCGTAGTAAGGATTTCCGTTCGGTGCAACAAATGATAGACTCCCTCGAGAGACCTCCCTACCTTTAGAACAAAGGCTTTGGGGATGGTTATCATGCACACTACCGTCAAAAGAGGGTTTCCCCAATTTTGCTTTAAATTTTATAGTGGGGTGGAATAGCCTGGCTTTGGCTTGAACCCACTTGAGTCGTTCCTCTTGGGTGAGTACTTTTTCCCACAAGAGCAGGCTCTCTACAAGGTTTTAATAAAGCAGTAAATTGCATAAAAGAAAATTGATGAGTTTGGCATTTTGATCACCCAGTTAAGGGGAGAGCATAGGCCTATCACCGAGAACAAAGCAAACAAGGGTTCAATTATTAAGCACCAAAATAAAAATTTTCTAACTAAGTGAAGATGTTGCTTCACATAACAAGAAAATTCAATTTTAAACCCAAATTGAAAGATAAAGTATCTATCCTAGGATTGGTTAATTTTATCCTTTAGATGACTACCCTAGGATTGCTTTGTTTTATCCTTTAGATGACTACCCTAGGATTGCTTTGTTTTATCCTTAAATGACTACCCTAGGATTGGTAAATTTTATGCTTAAAATTATTAACTGTCCGCGGCTGCGTCGGAATCAGTTAAATTAAATTACAGTTACAGATTACAGATTACAGTCCTTTAAAAATTTGCACTGCAAAATAAATTACAGGCGCTGAAATAAATGTTACGGGCGCTAAAACAGACTTCAAGGGCGCTAAAACAGACTTCACGGGCGCTAAAACAGACTTCACGGGCACTGAAAGAAACTTCACGGGCGCTAAAACAGACTTCAAGGGCGCTGAAAGAGACTTCACGGGCGCTAAAACAGACTTTACGGTGCTGAAACAATCTTCACGGGCGCTGAAAGATTAGTCACGGGCACTGAAACAGACTTCAAGGGCGCTAAAACAGACTTCACGGGCGCTGAAAGATTAGTCACGGGCGCTAAAACAGACTTCAAGGGCGCTGAAAGATTAGTCACGGGCGCTAAACTGAAAGTGTTCTTCCGAAAACATGTCGTCTACGCTATTCCGTTGTTTTTCCTGTAACCTGTCAAAAAAAAACTACAAACAAAACATTAAAAAGGGGCAAGTGTCCCACCGTGGTCACCAAAAATGTGTATAATGCTTAATTGAAATGTAAAACAAAACATAAAACACTAAATGAAACCTTAAACTAAAGAAATTGAACTAAATTAAAACAAAATCCTTCAGTGCTGTCCCATTTTCCTCTATCCACAGAGATTCTTTTGAAGCTTTTGGCTCTCAGATTGTGTAAGCTTCTCCAAATGGCTGCTGCAGAACGAGTATGCAAAGGAAAACTATTCTATATGTTGATGAAAGTGAAATTATTGATACGGATATGGACAGGGGCTGTGATTATGCACAGGGGCTGTGAGTGAGATGTATCATGATTCTACTGCTATTATGCTATGATTCTATGCTATTGCTATGAAAATGCTCTATGAATGCTAATGCTACTTGCAATTTGCCTATAATTTACTTGCTTAAAATTCTATATCTTTTGGAGCTCCCGGCAGCTGTATTTATAGATTTTTGCAGGCTTCATCCTTGCTGGCAAGAATCTATGGCTATGAATTGTCTGGTAAGTTTGAATGGTGAGAGATTGAGAGGTTGGAGAAGAAAATGGGGGAGGTTGAGAGGTTGGAGAGAAGAATGGAAGCTTGTCTTCAACCCACGGGAACAAACCTGCACAGGAACAGAGAAATTTAATTTTCTGTTTTGGCAGTTTGTTTCCCGGGAGTTGAAGATAAATCCCAAATTAAATAAATATTTAAATTTATTTAATTTCATTTATTGCTTTTGATATTTGATTTTTGATTTTTGAAAACTATAGAAGAATTAATTAAATATTTTTGGAATATTTAATTGTGATATGACTTTAGAAGATTTTTGAAATATTAAAAGATTTAATTAAATATTTTTGGAAATATTTAATTATGAATAGATTTTTTTAATTGAATTGGAGGAATTTTGAAATGATTTAAAAATGAATATTGGATTAGAGGAAATAATCAAATATTTTAGAATATTTAATCACAAATGATATTTAGAAGAATTATAATATTTTAATCTTTATTTGAATAAAATATTCAAACTAAGATTATATGATAATTAATATAAATAAATTGTAACATTTATTTAATTAATTAAGAAATGAATATGAAAAGGTGATTAAATATTTAATTGAAATAAAATCATGAACAATATAAATAAATTATTTAAATTTATTTATACGTAGATAGAATCAAAAGATTTTAATTAAATATTAAAAATATTTAATTAATTACCAGACAATGTGATATGACCATTTTTAAGTGTATACACTATGTAGTGACCATGGGGGACATAGATGTGGTCCTAGGTATGAAATGGCTACATGTTATTGAGAAGTTCACTCTCAACCTTCGTGAGATCGAGATGAGTTTTGAGGTAGATGGGAAAACTCATGTGTTGAAGGCCATCAGAGATAGCAATTTCAGGATGATATCACTCAGACGGATGGAGAGACTCATACAAAATAATATGATTGAGTGGGCAGCTGAGTGTATGTTAATGCCGACACAAGAGGGGCAGAAAAACAAGAATATCATTTAGATATATAGGAGTTGAGAATCAAACATGGGAAGGTTTGCAGTGACATTCCCCTAGGTAGACCACCTGATAGGGGTATTTGGCACATCATATGTTAGGTTAGACAATAGATATCTAACAATTAGATATAGATTTGATTAATAAATAGAGAAATAAAACACACTCAGAAAGATAACACAAAGAATTTAACGCAGTTCACCCAATCCGGGCTACATCCACCAAACCGTAGCCATCCAATGATTTTATTATCCAGTGAAAAACTTATTACAATATCACAAATAATCACATTTTTCTACATATTGTAACCCCCATCCCAACCCCTTATAACAAGCTTTTTAGAAGCTTCCAGAATTAGGGTTTTACAAAGTCGTTTACCGAGGTGCTCGCTTCAAGCCATATAAATTTTTCTTCAATCTGTACACAAGTTTCTCCTTACCTTTGACCTCAAATCCTTGTGGTTGTTCCATATATATTTCCTCTTCCAAATCACCATGGAGAAAGATTGTTTTAACATCAAGTTGTTCTAAATGCAAATCTTCAGTATCCGCAATACTTAAAACAGTACGTATAGAAGTCATTTTAACAATCAGAGTAAAAATCTCATCAAAATAAATACCCTTTTTTTGTGCAAATCCCTTTACAACTAACATAGCTTTAAATATTTTTTTACCTCCATCTTCCTCTTTCAGCCTATAAACCCATTTGTTTGGTAAAACCTTTTTACCTGTAGGCAACTTGCATAATTCCCAAGTTTGATTTTTTAGCAAGGAGTCCATTTCTTCTTCCATTCCATGTGCCCATTGAATCTTGGTATCCACCTGCATAGCTTCATCATAACATTCTAGCTCACCAACATTAGTTAATAAAATAGAATACAAAGAGGGAGAAAATTTGTTTGAAGGTCTACTTATCCTTGAAGATCATCTAACATTCACTAGAGTTTGTGGTATTTGTTGTTGCTATTGTTGCGCAGCATGAGGAACCACTAGAACATCATTGTTTGTAATATCATCCAACACCACATAATAATTTTCTTTATTCTCATGTTGCTGCAATAGATCTTTGTACAACACTTTCTCATTGAATATGACATCCCTGCTCCTCACAATTTTTTTATTTTCAAAATCCCAAAGCCTATAACCAAATTCATCAATTCCATATCCAACAAATATACATTTCTTTGATTTTGCATCAAGCTTGGCTCTATTTTTAGAATCTACATGTGCAAATGCTTCACAACTGAAGGTCTTGAGAAAAGAATAATTTACCTTCTTACCTATCCATGCTTCCTCTAGAATACCACAACCAAAGGATTAGAGGGACCTCTATTAATTAAATAAACAACATTGTTCACAACCTCTGCCCACATGTTTAAAGGCAACCCAGTATGCAATCTCATAGCTTGTGCACGCTCCATTATTGTTTTGTTCATGCGCTCAGCCACTCCATTTTCCCGTGGAGTCCTTGGAACCGTTTTCTTCTTATGAATACCATTAGCAGAACAATAATATTCAAACTCTTTGCTGCAATACTCACCACCATTATCAGATCTGAGACATATTAACTTTTTACTCGTCTCATTCTCAACCAAGTTTCTCTATTTTTTAAAAGTTTCAATTACATCAGATTTCTACCTAAGGAAATAAATCCATACCTTCCTAGTTGCATCATCAATGAATGTAACATAATAATGAGAGCCACCAAGAGAAGATACCTAAGTTGGTCCCTATACATCTGTATGCACAAGCTCTAATTTCTCATTTTTATTTTCCTTCCCTTTCATGAGAAGACTGACTCTCTTTTGTTTTCCATACACACAACTTTCACAGAAATCCAAATTAACACATTTTAGACTTGGTAAAACATTCTTTGAATGAAGAACTTTCATACCTTTTGCACTCATATGCCCAAGTCTATTATTCCATAGTGTTGATTCAAAATCCATAGAAATTGTTTGATTTTCTTCCCGCTGAACTGCAACAACTGTTCCTGAACATTTATTTTTATCTGCAATAGCTAAAGTAGAAGGAATAGTATTACCTGTACAAAGATATAAGGTGCCTACTTTCACCCTTTTGCTACCACTAAGGCACCTTTTGTAACCTTCCAATTTTTATCACTAAATGTAACAACACAACCTTTATCATCTAGTTTCCCTGCTGAGATTAAATTTCTAATTAACTTTGGAATGTGCCTTACCTCATGTAGTAGCCAATGATTTCCATTCTGCAACTTAATCTTGATTCTTCCCTTTCCAACAATTTGATAGGGTTCATTATCTCCCAAATAAACCAACCCAAAATCCCCTTGGACATAATCAAGAAAATAACTTCTATGGGGCGTAGCATGAAATGAAGCCCCTGAATCTAACACCCAAGAATCATCAGCATTATCAAGGGAAAGAATCAAAGCATCCTCATCGGGTTTATTACATACCACATTTGCTTCTTTATTTCCTTCCTTTTTGTCTCCTTTATTTTTCTGAGACCAACAATCTTTCTTTAAATGACTTGGCTTACCACAGTACCAACAATCCTTCCTTTCTTTGGATTGGGACCTTTTGTCCTTTTATTTTCCCCGTGACTTCCCACTACCTCTAGAATTATTTCCTCTCTCCTTTGTTCTGCCCCTACTTTATGCATTCAAAACACTGCCTGATGTGGATGTTCCACTTGAGCTTTTCCTACAAATTTCCTCGCTCAAAATAACACAAAAAACATCATCAAACTTCAATGTATTTGAACCAGAAACAAAATTACTAACAACCATGACCAAGCTATTCCAGCTTTTAGGCAAAGAACACATAATCAAAAGATCCCTAACTTCTTCATCAAAGTTTACATTTACAAAATTTAATTGACTGGTAACTGTATTAAACTCATTTAAATGATCAGCAACTGACCCACCTTCTGCCATTTTCATATTAAATAAACACTTCATAAGAAATATCTTATTCAAAGCGAAAGGCTTTTCATATAACTTCACCAGGGTTTGCATCAACTCTTGAGTTGTCTTTGTTGTTGTAATATTGAATGCCACCGATTGTGTCAAGCATAAATGAATGGCTCTGATTGCCTTTCTATCCAAAAGATTCCATTCATCATCACTCATTGTTTTTGGTTTCTTGGTTGTTCCTTCCAATAGACTCCATAAATCTTTTTGATAGATATAATCCTCCATCTGCATTTTCCATAACTGATAGTTCTGCCCATTGAACTTCTCAACCTTCAACTTACCCTCGTCCGCCATTGCTCCAACTCAACCGTGAGACTCCCACTCAATCATGAGACCTTCTTGTAGATGATAATTGAAAAAAAACTTGCTCTGATACCACTTGTTAGGGTTAGAAAACATATATCTAATAGTTAAATACAGATTTGATTAATAAATAGAGAAATAAAACACACACAAAAAGATAACACTGAGAATTTAACATGGTTCACCCAATCTAGGCTACATCCACCAAACCACAACCATCCAAAGAACAACCACATAAAAAGTACACAATTTTTTTTTTTAAACTAAACAATCAAATAATCAATATACCAAATATTAAACAATCATATAATCATAAACTTTATTTCATTACAATACAAATACATAACCGACTATGTTCTTTGGGGCACACGAGGTCACATCGAATTAAACATTACAAAGCATCAACACATAAGATACCATTCTAACAACAAAAGAATTATTAATGACAATATTAGATATATACATAGATTCCATCATAAAGTAAAACCATGAGGAATCACATAGCCAAATAAGGATACAAGGTTGAAATTACATTACAACATCTCTTAAATATACAATATGTCCATAAACATAATTTACATCATGATTCCCAATCATGTGGGATGAATACAATATACAAGATTATCAAAATACATAGAGATCAACTGATACAAATCTTCAATAGGATGAGACTGAGCCAACCAACACTGATGGGGAACCCAACGGTGTGCGGAGCACGTTCCACCTGCCCACCCCCGTGCTAAGAGGTGACAGAGAAGTAACTCCGACCAAGATTGTCAACTGACAAGAATCGATGCACAAACATACAAGAAGTACCAAACATAGGGCCATAACACCATACTCCAAATTGCAATGAACAAAACAATAACATCATATCACAATACCATAAGAGTACAAGGTCATAAGTCAAATATCAATGAAATCATACAAGACCACAAAGTACACTAAAGATGTATCAAGACAATATTCCATAAATCAAACTAAATCCATTTAACAACAATCTAAACCAGCTCCCATAACCTACTTCCAGAGGAACACAATAAAGTAAAACACTTGGGCAACTAGGGAGAGTGTCATCGCATGGTCCTACATGGGCTATCCTGTGCTCTTCCTCCCAACTGGAGGCGCTGGTCCCATCTATGGCTATCCTGTGACCTTCCTCCCAACTGGAGGCACTGGTCCATAGGGTGACTCATGCAGAGCCGTAAACCTCTCCTGAAGACGAGGTCATGACCTTGCCAACCACGGCCTTCTCAGCCTTCCATTAGTCTACGGAAGTACTAATGAAGACGAGGCATCCATTTTAAAATCTTATAATGATATTACTACCCAACCCTCCTAAGTTAATTATTAGATTTTCACTTGATTACTAACTCACTCGTGGGTTATCCTGTGCCCTTCCCCTTAAGCGGGGCACCGACCCCCACGAGGAGCCACTCTCCCTAGAGACCCAACCCAAACTAAAAAGAAACAGGGGTTGTACCATCACAATCATGCACATCGAAATACAACAATAATAACACACAAGGCATAACCCATCTCACTAATAAATATCATAACAAAATCTCACAACTCAATACACCCCAATCGTAAAACATAACATAACAAAAGCTCATGATAAAAAGATATAAAATCAGCAAATCACAATCCTCTAGAAGACTACAGTTTTAACACAAATGGGGTTCCCACATCAATGAACTCACAATGTCCCGAACCCAACAAATCTACAAGACTCAACTTCATAAAAATAAAAATAAAAAGATAACTTATTTAATTCCATAGTAAATTCCATTTCCACAATATACACATTAAAATAAAGAATTAAATAATCAATGCTGACATATATTCATAAATTTCCTTTTTACTATATTATCCTATCAAAGTTCATAATTTAACAAATTAATAGAAATTCCTTTCTATTTTCATATTTCCACTATAATAAAATCTTGTTTTATTCATACCAGAAAAAGAAACAATCTGTTTACAGACAAAATTAATTAAATTAATTTAACAGTAAAATTGTGACTTACAAAATATAATTAAACAAATTAATATATATATATATATTTATAAATGCATACCATATATTATAATTTAAAAAAGAATTTTCGTTTTCAATAAAGCACATATTCGAAGCTCCTTTCAAATGGAAAGAAAAGCCATCCAACGCACGGGGTAAAGCCCGGTCGTGGACAGTCTACGGACTGTTCACAGCAGTCCGAAGGACTACCATAGACAGTTCGTAGACTGTCGCACCAATATAAAAGCCCGCTGGGTGGTGGGTACGGCCGAGGCCGAACCACCACTCAGTCAGGGGGTTTATAATATCGAGCAAATCAATGGAGCCAATGGAAGTACGGTGAACTCAAAGATTTAAAATTAAATTCACATTATATATATATATATATATATATATATATATATATATATATATATATATACTGTATTTAAATATTTCAAAAAATAGAGAATGATAATCAACTGAACAATTTACTGTATACGTTTATATATATGAAAAAAATGTTTTGTAAAATATATGTATTAACGAGAATATAACAACCCAGAAATTCACAGTAAGGAAATTGTTCTATATATATATATATATATTGAACGAAACTATAGTAATACTGTTCATTTCCAAAATTCAACCAGAATTTCATTTTAATAAACAATAGTCCAGAACCCAACAAAAATTTCATTTTAACAAACAACAATCCTGATCCCCAGTTAAATTTCCTTTAATTAAACAATAGTCCAATGCATTTCTAAAAACCCCGAAGATTTTCTTTCCACACATATTTGATTTCAAACCCTAGGAGGAAATTTCATACACAGAGAAATTTTTTTTATTTCATTTGATGCTACAGAAAGTAAATAATTAAAAATGAGAAAGAACTTGGCATCCTGTGCCTGTAGAAGATCTGTGGAAGCTTTATCCCTTTTGCAGAGCTAATCCTTCGCTGCCGATTGTTTCCGGCAACAGATCCAAATCCTCCCTCAGACTGAACCTTCTTCAATAATTTCTCTAGAAAATAGAAAAAGAATGCAATGACAGAAAATGGGTGAATGCGAAATTTCTCTAGAATTTCCCACAATCCCATCCCCCAACAAAGGAAACCCCTAAATAAAATCAACACCCAGAAAACTTTTCAATTTCCTCTTCTCGTGAATACTAGAAGTCACGTCTGAAGAAATAAAAATGAAAATAAATGTTACCCCCAATGATTCTTTTTTTTTTTTTTTGGTTGCCTTTTCATGCATTTGCATTTCATTTTCTTTTATCATGCATTTGATTAAAAATTAAATATATTCAAATCCACAAAATTGAACTTTTATTTGTTTATTTATTTATCGTCTCCATAACACTTTATTAAATAATCACATGCCCATTAAAATAATTGAAATCAACCATTTGCAATATTTTCTCAAAATAAATTTAATATTTTCACAAACTACTTATTAACATTTATTTATTTTACTTATTTATTTATTATTGTATGTTTTATTTTATTAATTGTTTAATTATTTAAATCACAACATAAAACTATACACCACATTAGATAAGTCATAAAATCACAATAACATACAAAGACCAACGTAACAACAAAATGACTATGACCAAGACGCACAAACCAAGAAGGTACAAGACAGTTGACATCTTGGAACAGATTACTTCCATGTCACCTTTATTCAACTTCCTACCGTTGGGTTGGTACAATGCTCGCCCAGACCTATCGAAATAGGTGGAATCGAGTCTTATTCCTGCAAAGCCTGCATCCAACAAGGTGATACACAACATACATACATATAATCAATTACAAAGCATCATGAGAAGGATTTGCAGTGTAGCAAGGCGCTCGCGAATGAGTGATGCTACATGTCCCCTCACCAAATCATATCATCATCTATTGCATTATAAAATTACATTAATTTGCATCAACATCATCAATTACTATTCTCTAGCCTGCTGCATTCAAATTAACTTCATCAAAACAATCGAAATAAAAATGTCATTATAATATCCATGGCATCATTAGAGTAATATAATCAGTAACAATCTAAGCTACCACAACATAATATCAATAGTATCATCAAAACCACAATGTGCCAAACAAAACCATAGAGAATTTCAAGAACAAGCAGTAACATGAGAGGTATTACATCCTCCCCCCCAAGAATTCAGCTTACTCCTGGAAGCCAGTAAAAAGATAAGGATAAAAATCCCTGATACAAGAGGCATCCTCCCATGTAGCTAAAGCCTCATCATTCGGGTCCCACTGAACCCATACCTGATCAATTTCTCTACCTCTGAGGGTAAGTCACTGACGTTGAAGCACGGACACAGGCTTGAGAGCCAACTGCCCATCCTCGACCTGAAGAGCATTCCAATCAAGAACATGAGTAACATCAGGAAAATATGGTCTAAGAACAGAAACATGAAATACATCGTGAATCCGCGACAAAGTAGGTGGCAAAGCTAAGTGGTAAGCAACAGGTCTAATCTGCTCTAACACCTCAAAGGGTCCAACGAAGCGAGGTGCAAGCTTTGAACCCTTTCCATAACAAATAGGGATCTTCCACGGGCGCACTCAAAGGAACACCCGGTCATCCACTGCAAATTGCTGATCAATTCTATGAGCGTCAGCATACTTCTTCTGTCCTTCCTGGGCAGCTACAAGATGCTCCCGAATGCGAGTCACCTGCTGCTCCATTTCTCTAAGCATTTCGGGTCCAAGAAGCACCCTGTCCTCCAACCGATCCCAACTCAAAGGAGTACAACAAGGACGACCGTACAAAGCCTAAAAAGGAGCCATACCAATAGAACTATGGTACCCATTGTTATATGCAAACTCAACCAAGTACAGATAGTCCTCCCAACGTGATTTCTGGTCCATGACATACATACGAAGCATATCCTCTAGCACCTGGTTAAATCTCTTAGTTTGACCATCAGTCTTAGGATGGTAGGTAGAACTGAAATTCAACTTAGTCCCCAATGACTGTTGCAAAGATGTCCATAATGCAGACGTGAATACCGGATCTCTGTCAGAAATGATCCTCCGTGGTTTCCCATGTAATCTAACTATATCATTCATGAACACCTTAGAAACATAAGATGTCGTATACGAAGATTGAACAGGGGAAAAATGAGCTACCTTAGTCAATCTATCAACTGTGACCATAATAGCATCATGTCGTCTAGATGACATAGGCAACCCAACAATGAAATCCATGGAAATAACATCCCATTTCCATTCTGGAACAAGGTGAGGCTGTAGCAACCCTACTGGATGATGATGTTCAGCCTTTACTCTCTGACATTCAAGACATCAAGCCACAGAGTCGGCGATATCCCGCTTCATTCCCGACCAAAAATAAAGCGAACGCAGATCCGCATACATTTTCTTAACTCTAGGATGTGTTGCGTAAGGTGCCCGATGACCTTCTGTCAAAATTAGAGTACAAAGACCCTCTGAAGGAGGTACATACAACCGTCCAGAGAAATGCAAAGCACCATCCGAATCCAACGAATAACCAGCAAATTTCCCCTCCAAAGCTCTGCCTGATTCCACCTCAACTTTCACCTCTGAATACCAACTATCTGAAGGAAGGGCTACGAGAATATGACTCTTCAAATCCACCTCAAGAGTCATTGTAGAAACCTCATGCCTATGTCGACTTAGAGCGTCAGCCACCACATTTTCCTTACCCTGAATATACTTAACCTCAAAATCATATTCACACAAAAATTCCATCCACCTCCTCTGTCTTGCATTCAAATTCGGCTGCGTGAAGATGTATTGTAAACTCCGATGATCTGTATGCAACTCAAACCGGTGCCCTAACAAGAAGTGCCTCCATCTCACAAGAGCGTGAACAACTGTGGCCAATTCAAGGTCATGTGTGGGATAATTGAGTTCATGATCCTTTAGTTTCTGAGATTCATAGGCAATCACTCTTCCATCTTGCATCAACACAGCTCCAAGACCCTCCAAAGAGGCATCAGTACAAACCACGAAATCACCTGGAGGATCCGGCACTGCCAAAATTGGAGCACTAGTCAGTTTTTCCTTAAGAGTTTGGAAAGCTAACTGACACTGCTCTGACCAAAGAAATTTCTTTCCTTTCCTCTGAAGTGATGTGATAGGATGCGCAATCCTCGAAAAGCCCTGCACGAACCGCCGATAATACCCAGCTAGTCCCATGAAATTGTGAATTTCTGAGACATTAGTGGGCACGGGCCAATCTATGATAGCCTAGATCTTAGCAGGATCAACAAAAATTCCCTCACCAAAAATCACATGGCCCAAATACTGAACTTCAGTCTTATAAAAGTCACATTTTTCCAGGTTGGCATATAACTGGTTGTCCCTTAAGCACTGCAAAACCTACTTTAAGTGCACCTCATGTTCCTCCATAGACTTAGAATAGATCAAAATATCATCAAGAAACACGAGGATGAACCTATCCAAGTAAGTTCAAAACACCCCATTCATTAGACTCATAAAGACTGAAGGTGCATTCGTTAACCCGAATGACATCACTGTAAACTCGTAGTGTCCGTACCGAGTACGAAATGCAGTTTTATGAATGTCAGCCTCTGCTATCCGCAACTAATGATACCCTAAGTTGAGGTCAATCTTGGAAAATACCTTTGCCCACTTTATCTGATCAAAGAGATCATCAATCCTGGGAAGGGGATAATGATTCTTTATGGTTACCTTGTTCAATTATCTGTAATTGATACAAAGACGGAGAGAACCATCCTTCTTTTTGACAAAGATCACTGGTGCTCCCCAAGGAGAAACACTAGGGCGGATAAACCCCTTAGCCAACAATTCCTCCAATTGCAGCTGAAGTTCTTGAAGTTCCTGCATGGTCATCCTATATGGAGCTCGAGAGATAGGCTCAGCTCCAGGCACCGAATCTATCCTGAAATCCACCTCTCGCTTAGGAGGCATACCTGGTATCTCACTAGGGAAAACATCAGAAAACTCTGCAAGGAGAGGATAATCCTTCAATGACATCTCACGGCTAACCTCAGACTCAAGGTCACTAACTGACACTGCAAAGAGCTGGCAACCCTGACGAAAACACCTTTTTAACTGCATAGCTGAGATCATTCTCAAAGAAATAGGCCTCTGAATACCCACAATTTCCACCTCTTTTCCAAAATCATCCACACACCGCACTACTTTACGGTGACAATCTATCAAAGCGCGATGTGAGCTTAACCAATCCATGCCCAAGACTACATCATAAGAACCAAGTGGAAGAATTCTGAGGTCCACTTTAGTCGACATTGCCCATAACTCTAACCTACAACCCTACATAAGCTTCTTGACCATAACCTTAGATCCTGAAGCTAATTCAACCTGCCACTTTTCACTTTGCTTAATTGCCCCCTGTTTACATCGCTCGACAACTAAAGGAGATATAAAAGAATCAGATGCACCAGAATCAAAGAGTACTGAAATGCTAGACTTATGCAATAAACCTGTAGTCTCAACGATGGTGCTCTGATGATCCGCCTGATGATTATCCACTGTTGCGAAGACTCGGTGAGATCTCCCTACGTCTCCCACTGTCAGCTCGAACATAGCTGGTTTATGATTAAAATTTGAAGCGCTCTTTTGAGGACACATCCTAGCAATATGCCCCTACTGCCAACACGAGAAACATCCAGAACCTCGACCAAAACCTCTTCCCCCAGATGGAGCATTCGATTGCTAGAAGCTCCCATGACTAGGTGGAGATTGAAAACTCAATGCAGGCTGCTCCTGATGTGCACGATTTTAGTTCCGATCCTTGGGAAACTGAAGTGACCACCATGCTGAGAATTAACATTCTTGTGCTTCGATTGAGATTGTTGTTGCTGACCCCCTTTTGAAGGCCCAAAACGGCTCTTAGAAAGCCCTGCTACCTGTGTCTAACCTCCTTGAGTACCAGCTCTAGGAGTTGGCACACTACCAATCTACACTCCTACATGACCACCCAATGCCATAGCCAAGTTTTCTTCCACCAAACGAGCCTTTTCGACAACAACTTCCATTATCTTTGGTTCGAAGACTCGTACTCCACCACTGATACGAGCCTTCAAGCCTCGAACAAAATATTGTACCAACATCCCTTCATCATGACTAATCCCTACATATTGTTTCAGTTCATAGAAGCATCGTTCATACTATTCTACTGACATTGCTATTTGCTTAAGATCATGGAATTCATCTGCCCTGCGCTGCCTCTAATGATCTAAGAGGAAGTGAGCCCTGAACCTTTCCAAGAAAAACTCCCAAGTGACCATACTGATATCCATATGCAACTTTTGTTCCTCTAGCTGCCACCAAGTGGACGCGAAACCCCGCAAATGCATAACAGCACATCGAGCCTTGGTGTTACTACCATAGGGGTGCATTGCGAAGCATCGGCCCAAATCAATTAACCAGGTCTCGGCTTCCAACCCTCCTCCAGAGCCATCAAAGGTAGGTGGATGAGCTCTCATCAAATGTAATGTCCCCTTCTCAAACCTGATCGATCATGTGACCGTTGGCCTTTTTCTGGAAACTCGAAGGCTAGTCGGAAGGTAAAATTAGGGTTTCCTATTTTTTAGGAGGTCATTGCTCAGAGATGGTGGATTCAATGGCGGATTCTTTCTGGGTTTTCAGAGAGCTTCGCAGTGGTATGTTCATCTCGGCATTCAGAGCACTTTCTGGAATTTACTATTTTTAGTAAATTCTATTTTTACCAGCTTTCTAGTTGAGTTCAGCTCGGTTGACTTCCTGCTTCAGTTTGGTCAGATGTTTTGCTTAGTATTGGCTTCAGGGCACATTCGGAGGGATAAGCTAAGTCATTTAATTAAAAGTCACATTTTAAATATTATATTTTAACGTTGACCATGGGCCTAGATTTAATGACTTAATATTGTTTTTAAAAGTGGTCTTTGAGGGGGGCACCATCATTAAAAGATTATTTTAATTAGTGCCAAAGTCAAAGCAAGGTTTGAAGGGTGTATTTATCAAAAGTATGATATTTAATTAAAATATCAAATCTTAAGCTTTGAAGGAAAAGTACGCCATCCTTAAAGAGATCAGGTTTTTGACCTAAAAGTGGATTTTAGGGTTTCGTGAAGTCAAACGAAACTTATAAAAAGGAGTCTTGTGCATCATTTCTTCATCTTTTGTCGACTATACTGTTATGCTGCTGGATTGGCTTTGGGATTGCTTCGAGGAATGAAGGCCTCCTAGCTTGGGCATCACTTCGTGTTTGCAAGACAACATCTAGTGGTGAATCATTGTACTGTGAGTTGCATTTAGTGTGTTTTGTTCTCAGCTCTTTGCATAGTTAGATTCGAATTGGCATTTAATAGTTTCAGCATATTGCATTGTTTCTAGACAACAGATTGCATGTTTTATTCATAAATCATAAAATACCAAAAATATCATTGTGGGTGTTAGCTCATTGGCTTTGCAAGGCTTAGGCGCCATCATTCTCCAATTTGTAGAATTTTTAGAGCTTGCATTATTTTTAAAAAGAAAATCGCCCTTTCAGCTGGGCCGTACCTTTTTGTGGCATTGGAATTCGTGCATTAAACATTGGGTGCATTTTGGGTCTGTTTTTTGGTGTTAGATTGGGCGCCTTCATAAGGATAGTGTTGTGCATCAAAATCATATCATTTGAGCAAGTTGTTAGGAAGTTATGAGCATATGATCATTTCCATAGACTGCTGTTATTTCCTTTAAGAGCAGATTTGTAACAGAAAAATTAGAATTCTTGTATTGCTTCTTGAAGGTTCTATTGTTTTGGCATGCCTATCCAAGATAAAGGTTTATCTCTATAATGTAATGCTAATCTCTCAGCTTCTTAAGACATTGGCAAGCGAATCCTTCTTATTTTGTAAAGCTGACAGTAGTACTGGCAGTCATTCTTATTTGTTGCTCAATTCTGATTTGTAACGCTTGTTTCAATTAAAAGTCATTATAATAGTTATAACTCCGCCCTATGGTAGCTACTTCCCATTCTGGGTGAGCAAGCACATTCTGGGTGTTGAGTAGTTTAAGCTTTCAACATTTCATTTCAAGCTTTGCTTTTTGTACTCACTTCGTCATATGGTCGCCCCTCACTTCGCATTGGATTGGGTAGCACATACTTGACGTTGAGTTCCTTTCTGTATCTAGAGTAGAAGATCCTCTGACCAATGCTCGCCATCATCGGCGCCATTCTGGTTAGAGTTGCTTTCTTGCACATTTTGGTTTATCCATCTAACCTTAACGGGTGCACTTGCTTGTAATGTTGTAATCTGTTAATTGAAAAACAAAAAAATTTGGCTCAGGTTATTCACAGTGGTATCAGAGCCACGCATCCTACCATCCTGTGAAATCAGATTTCTATGAGTGACAGAGAACAGAGGTATTTGGCAAGAGTATACAAGAGAGACAGTTCAGACACAGTTGTATCAAGCCCCAGAAGGTCAAACAGCTTCAGAGATTTTGAGGGCTAATTGGGAGCCTTCACAAGAAATAGAAATGGGGGATAATGAAAGGACTTTAGGTGGCAATGAAAGAAATGAAAGGATTTTTGGTGGCAATGAAAGAAGTTCAGGAAACAGAGGTGACAGTGGGAAGGGTATAGACAATTCGGTCAATCTAGGTCAAGGGCTTGATAAGAAGATGGATGCTTTGTTGGATATGTTCTCTCTCATGTTAGGGAGATTGGGTCCAAATACTCCACAAAACAATACAGTGCATGCCGGTGAGCATAGTGCTACCAACCAGCACAATGGTCATGTTGCCCAACCTTCAGTTAGCCGCACCTACATTTCTGCTAGACCACTCAAACCCACGTTTTTGGCACCAGCAAACCCACAACCTGATCCCGAAGAAAATGCTTCATCTTTGGAGAGAGTGAGGATAGGCCGTACGGAGTATGACACCCTTCCTGATGAGGTCAAACTTGACATGTCCTTCAATGATTACATGGAGTATAGAAGGAAGGATAGAGTCCAAGGGAAAAATTATGACCAAAGAAGAACTCCAGCACAAGGAGACTTGTATCAAGTTATCAACAAGGTTACGCTTCCCCACTTCGATGGAAGTGATAATAATTCTGCTCGAGCTTGGATACAGAAGCTAGACAACTATTTGGCTCTTAGGCCAATGGCTGAAGAAGAAGCGATTAAATTCGCTACGCTACACCTAGATGGGGTGGCGCATGAGTGGTGGTACCATGGCCTAGTCACCTTAGGTCATGGGTCTATCACGAGCTACGATGAGTTCACCAATAGACTCATTGAGAGGTTCGAGAAGAAGGACCCAGAAGTGCATTTTAGGGAGTTGGCACAGTTGAGGCAGTATGGCACTGTTGATTCCTACATTGCGGAGTTTCAGAGACTTTCAGTCATGGTGACTGGAATCACAGAGCGAAGGTTGGTGATCTTTTCAGTGAGGGTTTGACATAACCACTCAAAGGTTGGATTAAAGCCTTTGATCCACCAACCCTGCAAGAGGCCATGAAAAAGGCGAGAAACATGGAGTGGGCTGCTCCTAAGGCAAAATTTCAGTCAAACTCCCCCTTTCAGAAAAGGGATAAAGGGAAGAGACCTCAGTACAGACCGCCTTTGAGACCTCAACACAAGGAGTTCAAGAATCATAATCCCCATGTCACCAGGTTGGATCAAGAAACCCTGAATGAACTCAAAAGAAAAGGGTTGTGTTTTTGGTGTCAGGAAAAATGGTCTCAAGACCATGTTTTTCCTAAAGGGGTTAAGTTCAATCAGATTGAGTACTATTCTGCTGGGGAAAGTAGTTCTGATTTTTCCGACTAGCAATCTGATTTTGAAGAAAATGAAGAAGATAGAGCTCCAGAAGAGTCCAGAGATGAGAAGGAAAGGGGTGGAGTTTTAGCTCAACTTTCTAGTTTTCAAAGAAACAAATCATTCAAGGTTCGTGGGATGATCAAAGGGCAGTGAATCGTTGCTTTGATCGATACTGGAGCAACTCATAACTTCATCAATGAAGTTGTGGTAGCCAAGAAGGGGCTGCAAACAGAGGAGTTCGAAGGATTCAAGGTCATGGTTGCCGATGGATTCCATATTTCTTGCACCAAGAAAATATCTAACATGACCATGCAGTTGGGCAATTACGAAGTCAAGGATGACTTCTATGTAGTTCACATTGGGGATACTGATGTCGTTCTAGGCATTCAATGGCTGCGATCTCTTGGAGAGATCTCTTTGAATCTGCAGACTATGGAGTTGAAGTTTCAATCCGATGGAAAGAAGGTGGTGTTAAGAGGAATGTCAAATGGTGGCCCTCGGATTGTGTCATTCAAGAGGATGGCAAGGTTGATACGTCATGACCAAGTGGAGTGGGCTGCGGAGTGCATGATTCTTCCAGCTAGTCCAGCTGAAACGAAAATAGAGCATCCTCCAGATATCCAGTCTTTACTCACCAAGAAGAGTAAAGTGTTTGCTGATTTACCTCCTGGACCCCCTCCTGATCGAGGTTCAGAACACATCATAGAGCTCAAGGAAGGGGCTAAATTGGTGATCACAACTCCATATCGGTATCCGAAGAGGCAAAAGGATGAGATCGAGAAGAATATTCGAGAACTGTTGGAGATGGGTTTCATACACCCAAGCAAGAGCCCCTTTGCATCTGCAGTGGTTCTTGTGAAGAAGAAGGATGGTACCATGCGCATGTGCGTGGACTATCGTGCTTTGAACCAAAGCACCATCAAGAATAGATACCCCATTCCCAGAATAGATGAGCTCATTAATGAGCTACATGGGGCTAAGTTCTTTTCGAAGATTGATCTGAGGTCGGGTTACCATCAGATACAAATGAGGGGATCAGATGTGGAAAAGACAGCTTTCAGATGTCACTATGGTCATTTTGAATTCTTAGTCATGCCATTTGGGTTGACTAACGCTCTGGCTACCTTTCAGTCTTGCATGAACCGTGTCTTTTAGAATCAGTTAAGAAGGTGTGTGCTGATATTTTTTGATGATATTCTGATCTACAACAAGACTTGGGAGGATCACCTCAAGCACTTGGAGGAAGTGCTTAGTATCATGGAATTTGAGAGCTTATTTGCAAAAGCTTCCAAATGTGAATTTGGAATGGTGGAGTTACTGTACCTTGGCCACATAATCAGTGCTGAGGGAGTGAAGGTGGATCCGGAAAAAATCAAAGCAGTAGTTGATTGGCCACCTCCTGAGAGCTTGACTCAGTTGAAAGGTTTTCTGGGTCTTTGTGGTTTTTATCGGAGATTCGTAAAGGGGTATTCACAGAATGTTGCTCCCCTTACTGATCTCACCAAAAAGGGAGCCTTTGCTTGGTCAGAAAAGGCTCAAATTATTTTTGATAAATTCAAGAAGATCATGAGCTTGTGTCCAGTCTTGGCTATTTCGGATTTCTCCAAGCCATTCGAGCTGCAATGTGATGCATCAGGTGAAGGAGTGGGGGCTGTCCTGATGCAAGACAAACACCCTATCGTGTTTGAGAGCAGAAAATTATGGGGTGTTGAAAGGACATACTCAATCTATGATAAAGAAATGCTTGCCATTATGCATGCATTAGCCAAGTTCAGGCAGTACTTGGTGGGGAACAAGTTCGTGGTTAAAACGGACCACAATAGCCTCAAGCATTTCATGCACCAGAAAGACCTAAATGAGAGGCAACAGAAATGGGTGACTAAGATTCAAGCTTACGACTTTGACATTGAATATGTCAAAGGGAAAAATAATGTCGTGGCCGATGCTCTCTCCAGAAGGCCTCATCTTAGCTCATTGTGTGAGCTTACTGCAGATTGGAGAGACATGTTGCTTGCTGATTATGCCAAAAATCAGTTTGCAACCAGCATTCTGGAAGGTACTTTCCATGATGAAAGGTACCAGGTGGTTGAGGGATTGATTCAGTATAAGGGAAGAATCTTTCTGGTGGCTGATTCTAAGCTTAAGAAGAAGATTCTTTTGACTTTCCATGACATTCCAGTTGTTAGTCACCAAGGTTTTTTCAAGACCTATAGGCAGATCCGAGAAAGGTTTTCTTGGAAAGGATTGAAAGGTGAAGTTCAACGCTACATTCAGGAATGTCCTGTTTGTCAAGCGAACAAAAATGAGCATACATTACCAGCCGGGCTGCTGCAACCACTTCCTATTCCCAATCAAAAATGGGAAAGTATCTCGATGGACTTCATCACTGGGTTGCCCAAGGCCCAAGGGAAGGATTGTATTTACGTGGTAGTTGATAGATTAACCAAATTTGCTCATTTCTTTGCCATTACCAGCACTTTTTCTGCAGCCCAAGTTGCAGATTTATTTTTTTGAGAAGTGTTTAGGCTGCATGGGTTGCCAAAGAATATTGTAAGTGATAGGGACAGCAAGTTCCTAAGTACCTTTTGGCAGGAAGTTTTCAGAATGAGTGGTACTGTGCTCACTCCAAGCACGAGTTATCACCCCCAAACTGATGGAAAAACAGAAGTGGTGAACAAGTGGTTGGAAGGCTACTTGAGAAATTATGTGTCAGAACAGTAGAAAGCTTGGGTCAAGTGGCTGCATATAGGCGAATACTACTACAACTCTACTTTTCATATGTCAATTAAGATGTCTCCTTTCTTGGCACTTTATGGATATGAAGCACCTAGTTTTGCAGATTTGGTGTTTGGTGACAGCAAAGCACCCTTAGCCAAGGATTTGTTGCAGCATAGTCAAGACATAATGAGATCCTTGAAGGATAATTTGCAGATTGTACAAAATCAGCAGAAGTTATATGTTGATCAGAGGCGTGTTGAGCGTTCTTTCGAGGTTGGGGATATGGTCTATTTCCGTTTACAACCTTATAGACAGTATACTCTCAAGAAGAGTGGAGCTGAGAAGCTCAAACCTCATTTCTATGGGCCATTTAGGGTCATTAGAAAAGTTGGGGCAGTAGCTTATGAATTAGAGCTACCTTCAGATAGCAGAGTGCATAACGTCTTCCACGTGTCTCACCTCAAGAAGGCACTTGGACATAATGTGGTTGCTTCTTCACAGTTGCCACCGTTGGATGAAGAGGGACAGTTGGTTCTAGTTCCATAGGAGATACTTGATGTCAGAGAACGTTCTTTGAGGAAAAGAACCATCAGAGAATACCTGGTAAAGTGGAAGAACCTGCCTATGGAGGATGCAACTTGGGAAAGTGATGAGATATTGCAGCATCCTAGTTTGCGATTGCTTGAGGAAAAGCAATCTTGGGGAGGGCGGACTGTAATGTCCCCTTCTCAAACCTGATCGATCATGTGACCGTTGGCCTTTTTCTGGAAACCCGAAGGCTAGTCGGAAGGTAAAATTAGAGTTTCCTATTTTTGAGGAGGTCATTGCTCAGAGATGGTGGATTCAATGGCAGATTCTTTCTGGGTTTTCAGAGAGCTTCGCAGTGGTATGTTCATCTCAGCATTCGGAGCATTTTCTGGAATTTACTATTTTTAGTAAATTCTATTTTTAGCAGCTTTCCAGTTGAGTTCAGCTTGGTTGACTTCCTGCTTCAGTTTGGTCAGATGTTTTGCTCAGTATTGGCTTCAGGGCACATTCGGAGGGATAAGCTAAGTCATTTAATTAAAAGTCACGTTTTAAATATTATATTTTAACGTTGACCATGGGCCTAGATTTAATGACTTAATATTGTTTTTAAAAGTGGTCTTTGAGGGGGGCGCCCTCATTAAAATATTATTTTAATTAGTGCCAAAGTCAAAGCAAGGTTTGAAGGGTGTATTTATCAAAAGTATGATATTTAATTAAAATATCAAATCTTAAGCTTTGAAGGAAAAGTACGCCATCCTTAAGGAGATCAGGGTTTTGACCTAAAAGTGGATTTTAGGGTTTCGTGAAGTCAAACGAAACTTATAAAAAGGAGTCTTGTGCATCATTTCTTCATCTTTTGTCGACTATACTGTTATGCTGCCGAATTGGCTCTGGGACTGCTTCGAGGAATGAAGGCCTCCTAGCTTGGGCATCACTTCGTGTTTGCAAGACAACATATAGTGGTGAATCATTGTACTGTGAGTTGCATTTAGTGTGTTTTGTTCTCAGCTCTTTGCATAGTTAGATTCGAATTGGCATTTAATAGTTTCAGCATATTGCATTGTTTCTAGACAACAGATTGCATGTTTTATTCATAAATCATAAAATACCAAAAATATCATTGTGGGTGTTAGCTCATTGGCTTTGCAAGGCTTAGGCGCCATCATTCTCCAATTTGTAGAATTTTTAGAGCTTGCATTATTTTTAAAAAGAAAATCACCCTTTCAGTTGGGCCGTACCTTTTTGTGGCATTGGAATTCGTGCATTAAACATTGGGTGCATTTTGGGTTTGTTTTTTGGTGTTAGATTGGGCGCCTTCATAAGGATAGTGTTGTGCATCAAAATCATATCATTTGAGCAAGTTGTTAGGAAGTTATGAGCATATGATCATTTCCATAGACTGTTGTTATTTCCTTTAAGAGCGGATTTGTAACAGAAAAATTAGAATTCTTGTATTGCTTCTTGAAGGTTCTATTTTTTTGGCATGCCTATCCAAGATAAAGGTTTATCTCTATAATGTAATGCTAATCTCTCAGCTTCTTAAGACATTGGCAAGCGAATCCTTCTTATTTTGTAAAGCTGACAATAGTACTGGCAGTCATTCTTATTTGTTGCTCAATTCTAATTTGTAACGCTTGTTTCAATTAAAAGTCATTATAATATTTATAACTCCGCCCTATGGTAGCTACTTCCCATTCTGGGTGAGCAAGCACATTCTGGGTGTTGAGTAGTTTCAGCTTTCAGCATTTCATTTCAAGCTTTGCTTTTTGTACTCACTCCGTCATATGGTCACCCCTCACTCCGCATTGGATTGGGTAGCACATACTTGACGTTGAGTTCCTTTCTGTATCTAGAGTAGAAGATCCTCTGACCAATGCTCGCCATCATCGGCGCCATTCTGGTTAGAGTTGCTTTCTTGCATGTTTTGGTTTATCCATCTAACCTTAACGGGTGCACTTGCTTGTAATGTTGTAATCTGTTAATTGAAAAATGAAAAATTTTGGCTCGGGTTATTTCATCAAATCCATCATATGGCCTGCTAATAAAGCATCATGATCAATTGAAGCTTCCCTATGCCTTGGAGACCTTTCTCTTTCTCTCTCAACCTGCTGATCCCCATCAGGTCTAGGGCCCAATCTATCAAGAAGCTCACCCAGAAAATGCTGCAACTGACCATCCAATCCCTATTGTTCTGGGTTTTTTCCACCACCAGACAGATTGTTTTGAGAATTCTGTTGCTCTTCAGACTCAGGACTGTGAGAACTTGGCGGTGAAGGACTCGGTTGGTTGGCTCCATGGCCACCACCTCGGCCTCTTCCTCGGCCTCTACCCCTACCTCTACTCCTGCCTCTAGGCATGCTTTTGCACAACAAGACAAAGGTACATATGAGCTCAAGAGCCAAAACGCAAAGGTTGCCTAATGGACAATACTACCCAGAGACCCCAGTGTTTGCAACCTTGGCTCTAATACCAAGTTGTAACGCCCACCGTGCAAACCCCAAAGAACAACCACATAAAAAGTACACAATTTTTTTTTTAAAATAAACAATCAAATAATCAATATACCAAATATTAAACAATCATATAATCATAAACTTCATTTCATTACAATACAAATACATAACCGACTATGTTCTTTGGGGCACGCGAGGTCACATCGAATTAAACATTACAAAGCATCAACACATAAGATACCATTCTAACAACAAAAGAATTATTAATGACAATATTAGATATATACATAGATTCCATCATAAAGTAAAACCATGAGGAATCACATAGCCAAATAAGGATACAAGGTTGAAATTACATTACAACATCTCTTAAATATACAATATGTCCATAAACATAATTTACATCATTATTCCCAATCATGTGGGATGAATACAATATACAAGATTATCAAAATACATAGAGATCAACTGATACAAATCTTCAATAGGATGAGATTGAGCCAACGAACGCTGATGGGGAACCCAACGGTGTGCGGAGCACGTTCCACCCGACCACCCTCGTGCTAAGAGGTGACAGAGAAGTAACTCCGACCAAGATTGTCAACTGACAAGAACCGATGTACAAACATACAAGAAGTACCAAACATAGGACCATAACACCATACTCCAAATTGCAATGAACAAAACAATAACATCATATCACAATACCATAAGAGTACAAGGTCATAAGTCAAATATCAATGAAATCATACAAGACCACAAAGTACACTAAAGATGTATCAAGACAATATTCCATAAATCAAAATAAATCCATTTAACAATAATCTAAACCAACTCCCATAACCTACTTCCAGAGGAACACAATAAAGTAAAACACTTGGGCAACTAGGGGAGAGTGTCATCGCATGGTCCTACATGGGCTATCCTGTGCTCTTCCTCCCAACTGGAGGTGCCGGTCCCATCTATGGCTATCCTGTGCCCTTCCTCCCAACTGGAGGCGCCGGTCCATAGGGTGACTCATGTGGAGCCGTAAACCTCTCCTGAAGACGAGGTCACGACCTTGCCGACCATGGCCTTCTCAACCTTCCATTAGTCTGCGGAAGCACTAATGAAGACAAGGCATCCATTTTAAAATCTTATAATGATATTACTACCCAACCCTCCTAAGTTAATTATTAGATTTTCACTTGATTACTAACTCACTCGTGGGTTATCTTGTGCCCTTCCCCTTAAGCGGGGCGCCGGCCCCCACGAGGAGCCACTCTCCCTAGAGACCCAACCCAAACTAAAAAGAAACAGGGGTTGTACCATCACAATCATGCACATCGAAATACAACAATAATAACAAGTGAGGCATAACCCATCTCACCAATAAATATCATAACAAAATCTCACAACTGAGTACACCCCAATCGTAAAACATAACATAATAGAAGCTCATGGTAAAAAGATATAAAATCAGCAAATCACAATCCTCTGGAAGACTACAGTTTCAACACAAATGGGGTTCCCACATCAATGAACTCACAATGTCCCGAACCCAACAAGTCTACAAGACTCAACTTCATAAAAATAAAAATAAAAAGATAACTTATTTAATTCCATAGTAAATTCCATTTCCACAATATACACATTAAAATAAAGAATTAAATAATCAATGCTGACATATATTCATAAATTGCCTTTTTACTATATTATCCTATCAAAGTTCATAATTTAACAAATTAATAGAAATTCCTTTCTATTTTCATATTTCCACTATAATAAAATCTTGTTTTATTCATACTAGAAAAAGAAACAATCTGGTTACAGATAGAATTAATTAAATTAATTTAACAATAAAATTGTGACTTACAAAATATAATTAAACGAATTAATAAATATATATATATAAATGCATACCATATATTATAATTTTAAAAAGAATTTTTGTTTTGAATAAAGCACATATTCAAAGCTCCTTTCAAATGGAAAGAAAAGCCATCCAACGCATGGGGTAAAGCCCGGCCGTGGACAGTTCGTAGATTGTTGCACCAATATAAAAGCTCGTTGGGTGGTGGGTACGGTCGAGGCTGAACCACCACAGTCAGGGGGTTTATAATACCGAGCAAATCAATGGAGCCGACGGAAGTACGGCGAACTCAAAGATTTAAAATTAAATTCACATTTAATATATATATATATATATATATATATATATATATATATATATATATATATATATATATCTTATATATATATCTTATATATATATCTTATATATATATATACATATATATATACTGTATTTAAATATTTCAAAAAATAGAGAATGATAATCAACTGAACAATTTACTGTATACGTTTATATATATGAAAAAAATGTTTTGTAAAATATATGTATTAATGAGAATATAACAACCGAGAAATTCACAGTAAGGAAATTGTTCTATATATATATATATATTTTGAACGAAACTACAGTAATACTGTTCATTTCCAAAATTCAACCAAAATTTCATTTTGGTAAACAACAGTCTAGAACCCAACAAAAATTCCATTTTAACAAACAACAATCCCGATCCCCAGTTAAATTTCCTTTGATTAAACAATAGTTCAATGCATTTCTAAAAACCCCAAAGATTTTCTTTCCACACATATTTGATTTCAAACCCTACGAGGAAATTTCATACACAGAGAAACAATTTTTATTTCATTTGATGCTACAGAAAGTAAATAATTAAAAATTAGAAAGAACCTAGCATCCTGTGCCTATAGAGGATGTGTGGAAGCTTTATCCCTTTTGTAGAGCTAATCCTTCACTGCCGATTGTTTCCAGCAACAGATCCAAATCCTCCCTCAAACTGAACCTTCTTCTTCAATAATTTCTCCAGAAAACAGAAAAAGAATGCAATGACAGAAAATGGGTGAATGCAAAATTTCTCTAGAATTTCCCACAATCCCATCCCCCAACAAAGAAAACCCCTAAATAAAATCAACACCCAGAAAACTTTTCAATTTCCTCTTCCCGTGAATACCAGAAGTCACGTCTCAAGAAATAAAAATGAAAATAAATGTTACCCCCAATGATTCTTTTTTTTTTTTTTTTGCCTTTTCATGCATTTGCATTTCATTTTCTTTTATCATGCATTTGATTAAAAATTAAATATATTCAAATCCACAAAATTGAACTTTTATTTGTTTATTTATTTATCGTCTCCATAACACTTTATTAAATAATCACATGCCCATTAAAATAATTGAAATCAACCATTTGCAAGATTTTCTCAAAATAAATTTAATATTTTCACAAACTACTTATTAACATTTATTTATTTTACTTATTTATTTATTATTTTATGTTTTATTTTATTAATTGTTTAATTATTTAAATCACAACATAAAACTATACACCACATTAGATAAGTCATAAAATCACAATAACATACAAAGACCAACGTAGCAACAAAATGACTATGACCAAGACGCACAAACCAAGAAGGTACAAGACAGTTGACATCTTGGAACGGATTACTTCCATGTCACCTTTATTCAACTTCATGCCGTTGGGTTGGTACAATGCTCGCCCAGACCTATCGAAATAGGTGGAATTGAATCTTATTCCTGCAAAGCCTGCATCCAACAAGGTAATACACAACATACATACATATAATCAATTACAAAGCATCGTGAGAAGGATTTGCAGTGTAGCAGGGCGCTCACGAACGAGGGATGCTACCTGTCCCCTCACCAAATCATATCATCATCTATTGCATTATAAAATTACATTAATTTGCATCAACATCATCAATTACTATTCTCTAGCCTACTACATTCAAATTAACTTCATCAAAACAATCAAAATAAAAATGTCATTATAATATCCATGGCATCATTAGAGTAATATAATCAGTAACAATCTAAGCTACCACAACATAATATCAATAGTATCATCAAAACCACAATGTGCCAAACAAAACCATAGAGAATGTCAAGAACAAGCAGTAAAATGAGAGGTATTACAGAATGGCTCTGATTGCCTTTCTATCCAAAAGATTCCATTCATCATCACTCATTATTTTTGGTTTCTTGGTTGTTCCTTCCAATGGACTCCATAAATCCTTTTGATAGATATAATCCTCCATTTGCATTTTCCGTAACTGATAGTTTTGCCCATTGAACTTCTCAACCTTCAACTTACCCTCATCCGCCATTGCTCCAACTCAACTGTGACACTCCCACTCAATCATGAGACCTTCCTGCAGATGATAATTGAAAAAAAACTTGCTTTGATACCACTTGTTAGGGTTAGACAACATATATCTAATAGTTAAATACAGATTTGATTAATAAATAGAGAAATAAAACACACACAAAAAGATAACACAAAGAATTTAACGTGGTTCACCCAATCCGGGCTACATCCACCAAACCACAACCATCCAATAATTTTATTATCCAGTGCAACACTTATTACAATCTCGCAAATAATTTTTTTTCTACATACTATAACCCCCATCCCAACCCCTTATAACAAGCTTTTTAGAAGCTTCCAAAATTAGGGTTTTACAAAGTCATTTTTTGCTTCTTTTTCGGTGATTTTTCCTTTTTCAGTGACAAGGCAAAAAAAATGGCGAGGATACATGCCGAGGTGTATAGAATAGCATGATCAGTTGCCAAAAACCAACATCATATAGCTAGAGGAGGGTGCTAAACCTATGATGATCACCCCTTACAGGCACCCAAAATGACTAAAAGATTAGATAGAGAAAACCATTAAGGAGTTGTTCACAATGGGTCACATTAGATAGAGCAAATCACCATTTGCCTCATCAGTAGTCTGGGTAAAGAATGGTACACTTCACATGTGCATTGATTATAGGATTTTGAATAAGAGGACCATCAAAAATAGGTACCCTATCCCACGGATTGATGAGCTAATCAATGAGCTTCATGACACCTATTATTTGTCAAAGATTGATTTGAGGTCAAGCTATCACCAGATTTGGGTTAGAGAGTAGGATATAGAGAAGATGACATCCAGGTTCCATTATGGATATTTGAGTTCATGGTTATGCCATTTGGGCTAACCAATGCTCCAATGACATTTTAGTCCATAATGAACAGAGTTTTCCAACCCTAGTTGAGGAGTTTTGTACTTGTTTTCTTTGATGACATCTTGGTGTACAGTAAAATGTGAGAGGAGCATCTTGCTCATCTGGTTACAGTGTTGGGGATCTTGGATAGGGAATATTTGTATGGAAAGGAGTCAAAGTGTGACTTGGGTATGACGAAACTATTATATTTAGGCCACATCATTAGTGTTGAGGGTGTGCAGATGGATCCTGATAAGATTTGTGCTATCATTGATTGGCCTACACCTAAGAACCTCACTTAGCTACATGGATTCCTTGATTTTTGTGGATTCTACCACTAGTTTGTCAGTGGATATTCATGTCATGCAACACCCCTTACTGATCTGATGAAGAAATGTGCATTTATTTGGACTACTAAGGCATAGGAGTGTTTTTTGAGGTTCAAGCGGCTTATGACCACATGTCTAGTCCTTGCATTACCTGATTTCACAAAGCCATTTGAGCTTCATTGTGATGCCTCTGGAGAGGGGATTGGTGTTGTGCTTATGAAAGATAAGCTGAAATATTCCGAGCCAAAATTTTTTTGATTTTCACAAATTATCATATTACAACATTACACCCGTTAAGGTTAGAAGATAAACCGAAACGTGCAAGAAACAACTCTAACCAGAATGGCACCGATGATGGCGAGCATTGGTCAAAGGATCTAAAGAGATTGCTTAAGCTGTAACTCTAACCAGAATGGCACCGCTGAAGGTGAGCATTGGTCAGAGGGTATTCTATTCTAATTTGCAGAAAGAACTCAACGTCAAGTATGTGCTACCCAATCCAAGGCGGAGTGAGGGGCGACCATATGACGGAGTGAATACAAATTACTTGCTGAAAGAATAAATGCTGAGAAATGAAACTACTCGACACCCAGAATGTGCTTGCTACCCAGAGTAGGCAGTAGCTACCATAGGGCGGAGTTATACTATTTCAAACTAATACTGAGAACAAGAACGAGAATTACAAATCATGACAAAGCAATATTACAAACACTGGTCAGTACTACTGCCAGTTTACAAATATGATGATTGCCTGCAATGTCAAATATCAGATGCTTTTCAATGTGAGCTTTCAACAATGAATCTGCTATAATCTTTATGAAATTCACCGTGCAATTACAAATCAGAATATACAGATTTCTGTCAGATCTGTACTTTTAGAGAATAACCAGCAACTTACAATTTCCAGACAATGTTCATAACTTGCTTAAAAATCATCAGATTGACACGAGACCTAATGCAACATGACCTAATAATGATGGCGATCAAACTAAGACACTGAAAACAGATCCAAATATTCCCAGAGATTAATGCACGATTTTCTATACAAGGAAAAGGTACGGCCTAGTACAGAAATTCGATTTCTTCCCAAAAATTCAATACTTCTCTCAAAAGCTTAAGAACTGGAGAATATGGGCGCCTTAGACAAACTCAATAAACGATGCAATACCCAGAACTATTTTTTTGTCTTTTCTTGAGTTATGAGCAAAACATGAAATCTGCTGTCTACAAAATGCAAGATGCTGAAACAAGGAGATGCCAATCTAATCTAAGTTTACAATAAACTGAACACACAATGGATGAACTAAAATGCACTCACACATAGATTGAAATTCACCACTTGATGTTGTCTCTCAAACACGAAGTGATGCCCGATGCTAGGAGGCCTTCATTCCTCGAAGCGATTCCAGAGCCAATCCGGCAGCATAACAGTGTATTTTCCAAGATGCCCAAAATGATGCACAAGCCTCCATTTTATAATTTTTCGTTTGACTTCACGAAACCCTAAAATCAGATTTTAGGTCAAAACTCTAATCTTCTCATGAGGGCGTACTTTCTCTTCAAGTCTCCCAATTTGATATTTTAATGCAATATTAAACTTTGGAATATGCGCCCCATTAAAATCTTGCTTTTGACTTAAGAAATCATTAAAATCATTTCTTAATGAGGGCGCCACCCATAAAACCCACTTTTTAAAACAACATTAAGTCATTAAGCCTAAGCTACAAGGGTCAACGTTAAAATATAACATTTAAACGTGACTTTTTAATTTAAATGACTTAGCTCAATTCTCCGGAAGCGCCCTGAAGCCAAAACTGAAGAAGTCAACTGATCATTCTGAAACCGGAAGTCAACCAACCTGAACTCATCTGGAAACTGCCAAAAATAGAATTTACTAAAAATAGTAAATTCCAAAAGTACTCTGAATGCTGAGACGAACATACCACCGCGAAGCCCTCTGAAAACCCAGAAGGAATCCGCCATTAAAATTATCCTCATCGAGCAATAACCTCCTTAAAATTAGGAAACCCTAATTTAAACTTCCGACTAGCCTCCGGGTTCCCAAGGAAAGGCTAACGGTCACTGAAAATGTCAGGCTTGGAAAGGGGACATTACAGTCCGCCCTCCCCAAGATTGCTTGTCCTCAAGCAATCGCAAACTAGGATGCTGCAATATCTCATCACTTTCCCAAGTTGCATCCTCTATAGGCAGGTTCTTCCATTTTACCAAACATTCTCTGATAGTTCTATTCCTCAAGGGCGCTCGACATCAAATATCTCCTTGAACCGGAATATTGTCGCTCTTCATCCAACGGTGGCAACTGTGAAGAAGCAACCACATTGTGTCCAAGTGCCTTCTTGAGGCTAGACACATGGAAGACGTTATGCACTCTGCTATCTGAAGGTAGCTCTAATTCATAAGCTACTGCCCCAACCTTTCTGATGACCCTAAAAGGCCCATAAAAGCGAGGTTTGAGCTTCTAAGCTCCACTCTTCTTGAGAGTTGATTGTCTATAAGGTTGTAAGCGGAGATAGACCAAATCCCCAACCTCAAAAGAACGCTCTACACGCTTCTGATCAGCATACAACTTCTGCTGATTTTGTGCAATCTACAAATTATCCTTCAAGGATCTCATTATGTCCTGACTATGCTGCAACAAATCCTTGGCTAATGGTGCTTTGCTGTCACCAAACACCAAATCTGCAAAGTTGGGTGCTTCATACCCATAAAGTGCCAAGAAAGGGGACATTTTGATTGACATATGGAAGGTAGAGTTGTAGCAGTACTCGCCTATATGCAGCCACTTAACCCAAGCTTTCTGCTGTTCTGACACATAATTTCTCAAGTAGCCTTCCAACCACTTGTTCACCACTTCTGTTTGCCCATCAATTTGAGGGTGATAACTCGTGCTTGGAGTGAGCACAGTACCACTCATTCTGAAAACTTCCTGCCAAAAGGTACTTAGGAACTTGTTGTCCCTATCACTTACAATATTCTTTGGCAACCCATGCAGCCTAAACACTTCTCGAAAAAACAAATCTGCAACTTGGGCTGTTAAAAGTGCTAGGTAATGGCAAAGAAATGAGCAAATAATCCTATCAACTTCTACGTAAAATGTGATCCTTCCCTTGGGCCTTGGAGCAGCCAATTGATAGAAATCCATTGAAATGCTTTCCCATTTTGATTTAGAGGTGGAAGTGGATTTAGCAAACCGGTGGCAATGTACTCATTTTTGTTGCTTGACAAGCGGGACGATCACAGATGGCGTTGAACCTCCCTCTTCAAACCTTTCCAAGAAAACCTTTCTCGGATCTGCCTATAGGTCTTGAAAAAACCTTGGTGACCAGCAACTAGAATGTCATGAAAATTCAAAAGAATCTTCCTCTTAAGCTTAGACTCAGCCACCAGAAAGATTCTTCCCTTATACTGAATCAATCCCTCAACCACCTTGTATTTTTCATCATGGAAAGTACCTTCCAGGATGCTGGTTGCAAACTGATTTTTTGCATAATCAGCAAGCAACATGTCTCTCCAATCTGCAGTAAGCTCACACAATGAGCTAAGATGAGGTCTCCTTGATAGTGCATCAGCCACAATATTATTTTTTCCTTTGACATACTCAATGTCAAATTCGTAAGCTTGCAGCTTACTCACCCATTTCTGTTGCCTCTCATTCAGATCCTTTTGGTGCATAAAATGCTTGAGGCTGTTGTGGTCAGTCTTAACCACGAATTTGTTCCCCACCAAGTACTGTCGGAACTTGGCTAATGCATGCATAATGGCAAGCATTTCTTTGTCATAAATTGAATATGACCTTTCCACACCCCTTAATTTTTGGCTTTCAAACACAATAGGGTGTTTGTCTTGCATCAGGACAGCACCAACTCCTT
>VDFB02217683.1:36147-78142 GCA_007258455.2 Sequoia sempervirens
ATTATCCTTCAAGGATCTCATTATGTCTTGACTATGCTGCAACAAATCCTTGGCTAATGGTGCTTTGCTGTCACCAAACACCAAATCTGCAAAGCTGGGTGCTTCATACCCATAAAGTGCCAAGAAAGGAGACATTTTGATTGACATATGGAAGGTAGAGTTGTAGCAGTACTCGCCTATATGCAACCACTTAACCCAAGCTTTCTGCTGTTCGGACACATAATTTCTCAAGTAGCCTTCCAACCACTTGTTCACCACTTCTGTTTGCCCATCAGTTTGAGGGTGATAACTCGTGCTTGGAGTGAGCACAGTACCACTCATTCTGAAAACTTCCTGCCAAAAAGTACTTAGGAACTTGCTGTCCCTATCACTTACAATATTCTTTGGCAAACCATGAAGCCTAAACACTTCTCGAAAAAACAAATCTGCAACTTGGGCTGCAGAAAAAGTGCTGGTAATGGCAAAGAAATGAGCAAACTTGGTTAATCTGTCAACTACCACGTAAATGCAATCCTTCCCTTGAGCCTTGGGCAACCTAGTGATGAAATCCATCGAAATGCTTTCCCATTTTTGATTGGGAATTGGAAGTGGTTGCAGCAAACCGGCTGGCAATGTATGCTCATTTTTATTTGCTTGACAAACAGGACATTCCTGAATGTAGCGTTGAACCTCCCTCTTCAAACCTTTCCAAGAAAACCTTTCTCGGATCTACCTATAGGTCTTGAAAAAACCTTGGTGACCAGCAACTAGAATGTCATGAAAATTCAAAAGAATCTTCCTCTTAAGCTTAGACTCAGCCACCAGAAAGATTCTTCCCTTATACTGAATCAATCCCTCAACCACCTGGTATTTTTCATCATGGAAAGTACCTTCCAGGATGCTGGTTGCAAACTGATTTTTTGCATAATCAGCAAGCAACATGTCTCTCCAATCTGCAGTAAGCTCACACAATGAGCTAAGATGAGGTCTCCTTGATAGTGCATCAGCCACAATATTATTTTTTCCTTTGACATACTCAATGTCAAATTCGTAAGCTTGCAGCTTACTCACCCATTTCTGTTGCCTCTCATTCAGATCCTTTTGGTGCATAAAATGCTTGAGGCTGTTGTGGTCAGTCTTAACCACGAATTTGTTCCCCACCAAGTACTGTCGGAACTTGGCTAATGCATGCATTATGGCAAGCATTTCTTTGTCATAAATTGAATATGACCTTTCCACACCCCTTAATTTTCGGCTTTCAAACACAATAGGGTGTTTGTCTTGCATCAGGACAGCACCAACTCCTTCACCCGATGCATCACATTGCAGCTCGAATGGCTTGGAGAAATCAGGGATAGCCAAAACTGGACACGAGCTCATGATCTTTTTAAACTTATCAAAAACCACTTGAGCCCTTTCTGACCAAACAAAGGCTCCCTTTTTGGTGAGATCAGTAAGGGGAGCAGCATTCTGTGAATACCCCTTAACGAACCTCTGATAGAAACCACAAAGACCCAGGAACCCCTTCAACTGAGTCAAATTTTCAGGTGGTGGCCAATCAACCACTGCTTTGATCTTCTCCGGATCCACCTTCACTCCCTCAGCACTGATTATGTGGCCAAGGTACAATAACTCCACCATTCCAAATTCACATTTGGAAGCTTTTGCGAACAAACTCTCAGATTCCATGATACTAAGCACTTCCTCCAAGTGCTTGAGGTGATCTTCCCAAGTCTTGCTGTAGATCAGAATATCATCAAAAAATATCAGCACAAACCTTCGTAACTGTTTCTGAAAGACCCGGTTCATGCAAGACTGAAAGGTTGCCGGAGCGTTAGTCAACCCAAATGGCATGACTAAGAATTCAAAATGGCCATAGTGACATCTGAAGGCTGTTTTTTCCACATCTGATCCCCTCATTCGGATCTGATGGTAACCCGATCTCAAATCTATCTTCGAAAAGAACTTAGCCCCATGTAGCTCATCAATGAGCTCATCTATTCTGGGAATGGGGTATCTGTTCTTGATGGTGCTTTGGTTCAAAGCACGATAGTCCACGCACATGCGCATGGTACCATCCTTCTTTTTCACAAGAACCACTGCAGAAGCAAATGGGCTCTTGCTTGGGCGTATGAAACCCATCTCCAAAAGTTCCCGAATATTCTTCTCAATCTCATCCTTTTGTCTCTTCGGATACCGATATGGAGTTGTGATTACCGGTTTGGCTCCTTCTTTGAGCTCTATGATGTGTTCTGAACCCCGTTCAGGAGGTGGTCTAGGAGGCAAATCTGCGAAGACTTTGCTCTTCTTCGTGAGTAGTGACTGGATATCAGGAGGTTGGTCATGCTTAGTCTCAACAGGACTAGCAGGAAGTATCATGCATTCGGCAACCCACTCAGCTTGATCGTGACGGATCAGCCTTGCCATTCTTTTGAATGACACTACTCGAGACCCCCATTGGACATGCCTCTCAAAATTATCTTCTTCCCATCTGATTGGAACTTCAACTCCATCGTCTGCAGATTCAAAGAGATCTCTCCAAGAGATCGCAGCCATTGAATGCCTAGAACGGCATCAGTATCCCCAATATGAACTACATAGAAGTCATCCTTGACTTCGTAGTTGCCCAACTGCATGGTCATGTTAGATATTTTCTTGGTGCAAGTAATATGAAATCCATCGGCAACCATGACCTTGAATCCTTCGAATTCCTCTGTTTGCAGCCCCTTCTTGGCTACCACAACTTCATCAATGAAGTTATGAGTTGCTCCAGTATCGATCAAAGCAACGATTCGCTGCCCTTTGACCATCCCACGAACCTTAAAAGATTCATTTCTTTGAAAACTGGAGAGTTGAGCTAAAACTCCACCACTTCCCTTCTCATCTCCGGATTCTTCTGGAGCTCTATCTACTTCATTTCCTTCAAAATCAGATTGCTGGTCGGAAAAATCAGAACTACTTTCCCCAGCAGAATAGTACTCAATCTGATTGAACTTGACCCCTTTAGGGCAAACATGGTCTTGAGACCATTTTTCCTGACACCGAAAACACAACCCCTTTCTTCTGAGTTCATTCAGGGTTTCTTGGTCCAACCTGGTAACATGGGGATTGCGATTCTTGAACTCCTTGTTCTGAGGTCTCAAATTATTTTTATACTGAGGCCTTTTCCCTTTATCCCTTTTCTGAAAGGGGGAGTTTGACTGAAATTTCGCCTTAGGAGCAGCCCACTCCATGTTTCTTGCTTTTTTCATTGCCTCTTGCAGTGTAGGAGGATCAAAGGCTTTAATCCAGCCTTTGAGGGGTTCTGTCAACCCTTCGCTAAAAAGAATCACCAATCTCCTTTCTGTGATTCCAGTCACCATGACTGAGAGTCTCTGAAACTCCGCGATGTAAGCTTCAACTGTGCCATACTGTCTCAACTGAGCAAGCTCTCTGAAATGGATCTCAGGATCTTTTTTCTCAAATCTTTCGATGAGCCTAGTGGTGAACTCATCATATGTTGTGATAGACCGATGGCCTAGAGTGACGAGGCCATGGTACCACCACTCGTGCGCCACCCCATCAAGGTGTAGCGTAGCGAACTTGATCGCTTCTTCTTCCGCCATTGGTCTAAGAGCTAGATAATTATCCAGCTTTTGAATCCAAGCTCGGGCTGAACTTGTGTCACTTCCATCAAAGTGTGGAAGCGTAACTTTGTTGACAGCTTGGTACAAATCCCCTTGATTTGATGGTCTCCGTTGATCAAAGTTTCTCCCTTGGCCTTTGTTTTTCCTCTTATGATCCATAAAATCATTGAAGGACATGTCCATCCTAATGTCGGCGGGTAAAGAGTCATACTCTGTACGGCCTTGCTTCAACTGCTCCACAAATGAAGCATTCTCTTCAGGATCTGGCTGAGTGACTACAGGAGCCACAAAAGTGGGTTTGAAAGGTCGGGACGTGATGTAAGTGTTGTTGGACACCGTCCGGGCTGCATGCTCATCATGCTGATTGGAAGCACTATGCTCCCCTCTATGGCTTGAGTTGTTTTGCGGAGTGGTATTGTTGCCCACTCTTCCCAACATGAGCGAAACCATATCCATTAAAGCATCCATCTTCTTCTCAAATCTCTGTCCTGGACTGATGGATCTCTCTCTGCCCTTACCACTGTCATCTCTACTGTTGGTAACCCTCTCGTTACCACCTACTGATCTTTCACCATCTGCCATAGCTGATTCCTGAGAAGACTCCCAATGAGCCCTCAAGACTTCTGAAGCTGTCTGACCCTCTGGAGGCTGATGAAGCTGGAACTGTTTTCCAACTTTCTTGTCTTCCCTTGCAAAGTATCTCTTTTCTCTGTCACTCATAGACAGACTGATCACAGGCTGGCAGGATCTTAGCTCTGATACCACTGAAATATTTCGAGCCAAATTTTTTTTGATTTTCACAAATTATCAGATTACAACATTACACCCGTTAAGGTTAGAAGATAAACCGAAACGTGCAAGAAACAACTCTAACTAGAATGGCGCCGATGATGGCGAGCATTGGTCAGAGGATCTAAAGAGATTGCTTAAGCTGTAACTCTAACCAGAATGGCACCGCTGAAGGTGAGCATTGGTCAGAGGGTCTTCTATTCTAATTTGCAGAAAGAACTCAACGTCAAGTATGTGCTACCCAATCCAAGGCGGAGTGAGGGGCGACCATATGACGGAGTGAATACAAATTACTTGCTGAAAGAATAAATGCTGAGAAATGAAACTACTCGACACCCAGAATGTGCTTGCTACCCAGAGTAGGCATTAGCTACCATAGGGCAGAGTTATACTATTTCAAACTAATACTGAGAACAAGAACAAGAATTACAAATCATGACAAAGCAATATTACAAACACTGGTCAGTACTACTGCCAGTTTACAAATATGATGATTGCCTGCAATGTCAAATATCAGATGCTTTTCAATGTGAGCTTTCAACAATGAATCTGCTATAATCTTTATGAAATTCACCGTGCAATTACAAATCAGAATATACAGATTTCTGTCAGATCTGTACTTTTAGAGAATAACCAGCAACTTACAATTTCCAGACAATGTTCATAACTTGCTTAAAAATCATCAGATTGACACGAGACCTAATGCAACATGACCTAATAATGATGGCGATCAAACTAAGACACTGAAAACAGATCCAAATATTCCCAGAGATTAATGCATGATTTTCTATACAAGGAAAAGGTACGGCCTAGTACAGAAATTCAATTTCTTCCCAAAAATTCAATACTTCTCTCAAAAGCTTAAGAACTGGAGAATATGGGCGCCTTAGACAAACTCAATAAACGATGCAATACCCAGAACTATTTTTTTGTCTTTTCTTGAGTTATGAGCAAAACATGAAATCTGCTGTCTACAAAATGCAAGATGCTGAAACAAGGAGATGCCAATCTAATCTAAGTTTACAATAAACTGAACACACAATGGATGAACTAAAATGCACTCACACATAGATTGAAATTCACCACTTGATGTTGTCTCTCAAACACGAAGTGATGCCCGATGCTAGGAGGCCTTCATTCCTCGAAGCGATTCCAGAGCCAATCCGGCAGCATAACAGTGTATTTTCCAAGATGCCCAAAATGATGCACAAGCCTCCATTTTATAATTTTTCGTTTGACTTCACGAAACCCTAAAATCAGATTTTAGGTCAAAACTCTAATCTTCTCATGAGGGCGTACTTTCTCTTCAAGTCTCCCAATTTGATATTTTAATGCAATATTAAACTTTGGAATATGCGCCCCATTAAAATCTTGCTTTTGACTTAAGAAATCATTAAAATCATTTCTTAATGAGGGCGCCACCCATAAAACCCACTTTTTAAAACAACATTAAGTCATTAAGCCTAAGCTACAAGGGTCAACGTTAAAATATAACATTTAAACGTGACTTTTTAATTTAAATGACTTAGCTCAATTCTCCGAAAGCGCCCTGAAGCCAAAACTGAAGAAGTCAACTGATCATTCTGAAACCGGAAGTCAACCAACCTGAACTCATCTGGAAACTGCCAAAAATAGAATTTACTAAAAATAGTAAATTCCAAAAAGTACTCTGAATGCTGGGATGAACATACCACCGCGAAGCCCTCTGAAAACCCAGAAGGAATCCGCCATTAAAACTATCCTCATCGAGCAATAACCTCCTTAAAATTAGGAAACCCTAATTTAAACTTCCGACTAGCCTCCGGGTTCCCAAGGAAAGGCTAACGGTCACTGAAAATGTCAGGCTTGGAAAGGGGACATTACATAAGCATCCTATTGCTTTTGAGAGTAGGAAGCTCAGGGGACCAAAGATGATTTATAGTATTTATGATAAGGAGATGTTGGCCATTATGGACACATTGGCCAAATTCTGGCAATATCTCATTGGTAGCAAATTTTGTATAAAAACTGATCATAATAGGCTGAGACATTTTCTAGGGTAGTGAGACCTTAATGACCGTCAACAAAAATGGGTTAGTAAACTACAGTCATATGACTTTGATATTTCTTATGTTAAGGGTACTCAGAATGTTGTCACTAACACTTTATCTTGCCAACCACATTTGGACTCTATGGTTAATATTTCAAAGGATTAGAGGCATTTAATAGTGGTGGAGTATGCCAAGGACACATGGGAATCTAGGATCATTGAGGGGTCAATTCAGGACAACAGGTATACAGTTGTAAATGAGCTTATCATTTACAAAGACAAGATCCTTTTGACTCCAAGGTTGGAAATGAAGAGCATTATACTGCGGACTTTCCATGATGTGCCCACTACAGGAAGCCCCGTGTACTTCAAGACTTATAGGCAGATTAGGGAAAGGTTTACTTGGAAAGGTCTTAAGGTAGATGTTCTTTAGTAGAACAAACAAGAGCACACCTATCTAGAAAGCTTACTATAGCCACTTCTGATTCCCTATAGGAAGTGGGAATGCTTGTCCATGGACTTCATTATGGGCTTGCCTAAATCCCAAGGGAGGGATTGTATATATGTGGTTGCAAATATATTAACAAAATATGCCCATTTATTTTTGATTGTAGCTACATACATGGCTACATAGGTAGCAGAGTTGTTCTTCCATGAGGTATTCAAACTGCATGATTTACCTTAGAGTATTGTTAGTGACAGGGACAATCAATTCTTGAGTCACTTCTAGCAGGAGATATTTAGACTTTGTGGGACTGAGCTTACTATGAGTACTAACTACCATCCGTAGACCGAGGGTGAGACATAGATAGTTAATAAATGGGTGGAAGGTTACTTGAGGAACTACATAGCTAAGCAGAAAAATTCTTGGGTTAAGTGGATTCATTTATGTGAATACTACTATAACATCACTTACCACATGTCAATACAGATGACACCATTCTTTGTGTTGTATGGGTATGAGGCCCCTAGTTTCCTCAATTTACTGCTAAGTGACAGTAGAGTGCCTAGTGTTGGTGACTTGTTGCAAGAGAGCCAGGACATCATGAGGGCTCTCAAGGAGAATATTGCTAAGGCACAAAATCAATAGAAAAATATATGCAAATCAGAGGAGGACTAAGAGATCTTTTGAGGTTGGAGACATGGTGTATCTAATGTTGTAGCCATACTGCCAGTCCACTCTCAGGAAGAGTGGTGTCGAGAAACTTAAACCACGCTATATGGCCCTTTTATGATTATCAGGTGAGTAGGCGAGGTGGCATATGAGTTAGACCTACTAGCAAATAGCAGGGTACATAATGTTTTTCATGTATCACGCCTCAAAAAGGCGTTGGGACATATTGTGATTCCTTCAACAGTGTTGCCACCCCTGGATGATGAGGGGAAATTGATTTTAGTACCTGAGGCCATCTTGGATTTCAAAGAGAGACAGCTACGGAGGTGAACCATCAAGGAATACCTAATCAAATGGAGGAATTTTCTAGTAGAGGATGCTACCTGGGAGAGTGAAGAGATCTTACAACACCCGGAGTTGAGATTGCTTGGGGACAAGCAACTTCAAGGAGGGAAGACTGTAATGTCCCCTCCTAGTTAGGCATCAATTGTTAGTGAGATTAGCCTATCATTCTAACCCTCATAGGCTAAGGATTATGGATAGAGGGTCTTCTAAGTCTTTTATCTTCTCCAGAGTTTAGTGGTTTCCAGTTTTGGCTTTCATTTGGTGTTTTCAGGGCTCCATTTGCTATAATTACTATTTATAGTAAGTCAAAAGATGGTTGAGAGGGACCCATACTATTTTTAGTAAGGCACTTGGTCGTATTGAGATCTATAGAGTGGACCCTAGTTTTAGATGGTTTGA
Organism: Sequoia sempervirens; assembly: GCA_007258455.2. NCBI lineage: Eukaryota > Viridiplantae > Streptophyta > Pinopsida > Cupressales > Cupressaceae > Sequoia > Sequoia sempervirens. The sequence continues at coordinate 44,429 of VDFB02217683.1, forward strand.
TGAAATATTAAATATTAAAGGAGATATTAATGTTTAATGGCTCAAATAATATTGTAAACATTAAAAGGAAATATTATAAAGTTATAATTTAACTTTACAATTGAGGGTCAAGTTCATCATTAAAAGGGGGCCATATTTTAATTAAATGAGGTGCTTAGACCAAGGAGAAAATATTAATATTAAATGTCATGTTATAACATTATTTTAAAATGTATTTAATGTGCTTTTTGGAGGGAAATTACACCTCTTCATGAAATGGTTATAAATTACCTTCAAGAAGTTGACTTCTCTCATTCTGGAGTATTTTGATTACATGAAAAAATTTGTGAGAAGGGAGCCAAGGGTTTCATTCTTCAAGACATTGGAGAATGATACATTCTTCAGTGTTCCAGCCATTTTAGGTGGTGAAATATCAATTGAATTTGGCATTCAAGGGAACTTCATACAGGGGTTCTATTTGAGAAAATTGGTGAAAGAAATCATAGGGTTTGAGTGCATTCATCCTTTGAAGAGAATTGAAGAAAATTGTTTCTGATCATTATTGTGGCAGTTGGCTCAAATTCCAAGGTGGTACGACCAACTTTTTACCACTACAGCAGCAGCATAAGGGCGCACCCTTGAAGAGGGGTGATTTGGGTTCAAAAGAGCATAAAAAAATATGATTAATTTAGAGGAAGGGCACCCATCACTATAGAAACTAATCACACTCACACTTGAGGTTTTCAGTCACTAGTTGGGAAGGATCAACCTCTTTAGTGAGTTGCTTTTTAACTACAAACTCCAAGGTAGCAAGTGTATTCATCTTTAATCGGGTATGCAACTGTATTGGAATGCTTTAATAAATTAATAGATAATTACTTCTATCATTTATGCAAGTCACTTGAGTTCTTGTGTTGTTAATCTCTTTTATATTCCTTCATGTTATCTTTATTATATGCAAAAGAACCAAAAAAAGCATAAAACCCTTGAAAATATAAAAAAAATCAAAACACAAAAACCAAAAAAAAACAAAGTCTCAGAAGTTGGAAGAAGAAGAGTTATTACAAAAAAGCTACAATATCAACAATGAGGCTTCTTTGAATCATTATTTGAAAAATTAAATAAGAAGATTAGTAAATAGAGACTGTGAACATGAGGTGAGGAACCAAATTTCTATAGGTAAAGGACTAAAGAATGATAAATAAGACATATAGATATATAACTTTGATTTCTCAAATTGGGTGTTAATAGGAGGTTAGGGGTTGTTTAGAGTGTCTTCTATTACATATGAAGGTGGAAAAAGAGAAGGAAACCTCAGTAGTTTAGGTTATTCAACTCAAGAATGAGTGTCAAATGGGTAAATGATGAAAACCATGTAGTTTAATTCAAGTAAAAATTATACTAGATTCTATTTATATTAGGATTATTGTTAGACAAGGGTGCTCAATGGAGCTCATAAATATCAAGCCTATCGTTAGTTAACTAATTCATCAATAAGTAATATTCTTCTACTTTTATGGATCTAGAGCTTTATCTTTTGGGGCGAGGGGAATTTTACTCATAGGTGTGGTTGTTTCCCAACAAGAGTATTGTTGTGAAGTTTTGCACACACGCCCCACTTGGAGTAGGGACCCTCTTTACTGATGTCTTTCGACCTCTGGTTAATGAGATTTTTCTTTTTAAGGTATTGGAATGTTGGTCTTGTTGGCTCTGGTCTTGCCTTAAGGTTTGAATTAGTTAAAATTGGCTTTTGGTGAAAATCCAGGTTTTGACCAGAATCCGGGATTTTTCAGCTCCGACGGATTCTCCTAGGCTCTGGTTCATTGTCTATTCATTACGGAATTTTCAGAATCCGGGTTTTTGCTTGACTCCGGGATTTTCCGGTTCTGATGGATTTTCCTGGACTGCGCCAAAATCCCGAACTTTGTTAAGATCCCGGTTTCTGCCATTTCCACATAATTCGTGTTCATCCGGATTTTCCCCGTGTCTTGGGATTTTCCGAAATTCCATCCTAGGCTCGGGTTTCTAGATTTTTCAGACATGTCTTGTCGCTCATTAATGCCCGAGGTACCTTTGCTCAGATGTGTATAGGGGTGGATTTAAAGTCTTTTGGGCATCATTTCAATTTCATTATTCACTTGCTTGCTGCTTTGGCGATTGAGAGTTTCATTCGAGCTTTGAGGATTGATCTTGAGCCACTTACGTGCGGATTGCTCGGGTGTCGGTGTCTGGATTTTTGTTGCTAGGGTGTATTCGATTTCCAGTTGCTTCCTCAAGTTCAAGTTCATCTGGGTTGATCCATGGTGGGTTATCATTGGCCCTTTCATCTGTTTGCATGATGATTGAACTATTTTATGTTGATTGATGGTCATTTTGGGTCGGCCTATGTTTGGTCACGATTTTGTTTTATCGAATTGGGGTTTGACCCATTTTCATTATTTTTCATCACTCGCACTATGCACCACTTTTTTTGCCCAATAAATGTTGGATGGATCAGTGTTGATGGGCGTTCGGGGTAGGATTTTGTTCTAGATGCGCAATGCGTTATATTTGGCGAGATTAAGGTTTTGGGTGTTTTGCTCGAAACTGTTAAGAGTGGTTAAACCATCATGATTTTTGTATCTTGCGCCAAGATTAAACTAGTCCCCTACCTTGTGAAGATTTGAATGCTTTAGATTCATCCTTACGGGTAGTATTCCAAACCCCGAAATAACCCTGATTTTCATGGCGGGAGGTTTATTCATCAAAATTAGGGCATCATTGTTTTGTAGTGAGGACTTGTCATTTGAAGGCCTTGCAAACTTAAATTCATTTACATTCTGAATCTTGTTGGTTGGCGTCAATTTTGAAGTCATTAGAATCCAAGTGAGTAAGGTTTTACATGATCATTCAGTCGCTGGTCCGCGTGTTGTCATTCGTCGGGTTTCTGAGGTGTTCGCGGAATTTTTGCACACCCAGATTTTTCCGGTTTCGGCCAATTCCACGGGGTATGGTGAATTCCAGAATATTTGAACTATCCACGAAAATCCTTCCTGTCCAGACTTTTCCGATTTTCCTGTCTTGTTTTATTTCTTTCGATTTCTCGAAGATAGGATTAATGGAGTAAGTGCTAAATGTTGATTTGTTGTTGCTAATGAATGAATTCCATGATAATTGCATAACTTTTTTCCGTACTAATGATTTGTATGGTGAATGGTGTCTTGGTAGCAGGAATCCATCTGGGTCGGATTTCTCTGAAATTCTGCCCCGACTGGATTTTCCCGGTTTACCTTGTTTTCCCGGATTGCTTTATTTTTCTGGATTTTCAAGGATTGGTGACTTGTGATGGATTTCAAGGGCTTTATATGATTTTGTGCTAACCTTTGGATTGGAATATGCATGATAATTGGATACTCATGACATTCTTTTGTGAGTGCAGACTGAATCAAGCAAGGCTGCAGCAAGGAAATCTAAGGGTGACACGGAGGGGTCCTCCATTTCAAAGGCAGAGAGGTTAATATTAGACACCAAGAGCCAGCTCCCTGACAACAAGATGTCTTCTGTGTGGTCCGAAGTGTCTGACACTAATGTTGGAGCCTAGAGATACGAAGAGTTTAAAGAGAGAACGACTCAGAAGGATCTGTCAGTTTTGAGAAAGGGAATGATGAAGTCCGGACTTGTTCATGTGGCAGGGTTCCCTCCGGCAATCCAATGCTATGAATTAATCCTGGAGTGTGCTCGGTAGTATGAATTCGACACACAAAGGGTTGTCAGTACTGAAGGAAGAGTCTTGGCGAATTTTAGTCCTGTTTCTATTGCCCAAGCCTTTGACATGCCAGATTTTCCTTCTGTGTGTGCTCTGAACATGGACCTGGCTAGGACATATTATGAGAATGAACCAACCAAAGCCCAACAGATGATTAATTCTTGGTTGGCAAAGCCAAAGTCACACTACTCTAAATTTCCCAAGCAATTGCAAAGGGTTAGATTCAGATCGAATATTTATGATGCAATTACATTTCTGAGTAGGGTGGAAGGATTGAAGAGTGTCATAGTACTGGAGAGTTGGATGGTCCATGTGATCACCAAAATTGAACAAGGAACCAACTATCATTGGGCAGGTCTTATTAGCACCATAATTGATAAACAGCTGAGGGACGTCCTGAAAACCAAGAGGTTCACCATGTCCTCCTATGTCATGTATGTGTTGGAAAGATTCTACCCATACAGGGGTTTGAATCCACGAGGGACATTTGGATAGGACATAGTCTATGACATTTATCCGGAGTTGCACCTAGGACACAGAGATTATAGAAGAGCCAATGATGCATTCACGATGCACATCACTAGGATGCTTCAAAATGTTGAGCATGTGAGATTGTCAGATGGAGCAAAGGATTTGATAAAGAGATATGGGGCTTGGTTCATCCAGTTTCCTACCTTCTCATACATTAGAATTGATGGATGTCTGGCTACTCCATACAGGTTACCCAGGTATCCTACCGATCATATTGTGTTATCGGAAATTGTTAGATAGATATGTGAATTTGACACCATTGTCAAGAAGGAGAAGCATAAAACAGGTTTTGGTGGGGATTTCCCTCTTGGAATTGGTGTAACAGAGGTGTGCCCTTCCATTCAATCAGCACACATAGCAGGTGACGAGTTGGCAGCTCATGGTTTCTCCTTCCATTCCAAAAGAACAAACTTTGATATCACCGAGGAAGCACAGAAGAAGGCCACTAAAGAATACCGCCACAAGGATGACCTAGAAGATTATTGGTCCAATATCAAAGATGATTTTGAGGCAAGGAAGAAAAGGTACTCTAGGCTTCCTGTTGAGGTGATTAGGCAATACAACGTTAGGTTGATCCCTGACCAGTTAGAAGATGATGGAAATTTGGTGCAAGACCATGCCTATGAATCTATTAAGGATAGATCAATTGGAGAGATAAGCTGGAATGATGATGAGGCCACTGAGTTGGAAAACCTAATGGCCCCTATCATGAGATTCACCACTTCATGGCTAAAGCATAAGGTTTGGGAGTTGGAGAGTGAGAAGGTACCCTGTACCTTTAATTTGATGGGAGACCTCAATCCTATGTCCACTTCTGAAGAATCCGGGGAAGATGACCCCAAAGGGAAAACTAAAAGGAGCTCACCCTTCAAAATAAAAATAAGAGGCCCTAAAGAAAGTGAGCTAGAACCGAAAAGAAAGCCAAAAGGAAAGAAAAGAAGTAGAGCTTTGAAGATAGGAAAGTCTTTTGAGGAAGAGAAAGTTGAAAAAGTAGAAGGAGAAGATGCTCCTTCACCGCCAAAAAAGACAAGAACTAGGGTTTCAAAGAAGAAGGGTTAGAATACCTCTAAAGATGAGACTCTGATTGTTGATGTGGAGAGTTCCGAGGAAAGGACAAAGGTTTATTTGAGGAGATCAAGGACTCCATCCCCTAAGGAAACTGTGCAAAAGATGGATCCTCCTCCAAAGTCACTAGTTGTGGAGCAACCTAAGGCTGCTTCTCCTTCGCCAGGCATGCATGAACAAGAGATTCTTGAGGAACATGAGACTAGTAGAGAGGCAGAACCTTTCAAGGAAGGAGAGCTTTTTGGTGAGGCCGCTGAGCTTGAAGTTGAGGAGGTAAAAAGACATCCTTCTCCATTAGTTCAATACAAGGATTCTCCAGAGAATGGCAGAGGCAAAAAATCCTGAATAAGGGAGAATATCCCTGATAGGACCCCATCGCCAATGTAGGAGGAGCATATTGGAAAGGATGATCAAGGTGAGCAGCTCCCTAAAAAGGAAGAGGATAAAACAATAAAGCAGCATGAAGAGACAAAAACAGATGAAATCTGGGTGGATCCTGCTGTCCCGGATTGGCTTGAAAAGGAGATCACAAGGAAGAAACAAGTTGTTGACAACACTCCTTTAGACTGGGATGAGATGTTGTCTAAGATCGGTAAAGGCAAGAAAAAGAAGGCAGCTAAAGTGGTTTCGAGAATAGAAAGGGATGAGGTAAATAACAGAGTTATCCACATTGCCACCCCTGTTGCAGACAAGACTAGAGAAGATGTCACTGGTGAGGATTATAATGTGTAGACTTTTAACCTTGGACCAGCATCTGTGGAGCAAGATATTGAGGAGTATGAAGGGTCCAGTGCTGTGATAATTGGTCGATTGAGGAAAGAGACTTAGACCAAGCATGAGCTGAGAAAGGAAAATGAGAGGCTTAAGAAGTGCTTGGAGGATGTGATGAAACCTCTGCAATCTCTTCATCCATCTTCCTCTGCTACTCCTGGTTTCTTGCCCAAGGAAACCATTTCCGAGATTGAGAGGATGAAGGCTTCTGCTCAAACTGTAACAAATTGGTTGAAGTATGTGCAAATGAAAGGAGATAATACAATCAAGGATATCCTTTTAGTTGGGAAGAATGTAGTCAGAGCTAAGGACTTATTGGAGCATGTGCTATCCCAAGATAAGGAAGATATTGATCTTCTGCTATAGAAATCAAAAGTGATTATGGAATATGGCAAGGATCAGTTGGCTAATGATGGGATTCTTCCTTCCTCTAGACTTAGTGAACCTTGGGAATGGTTTGAGGCTTTGCAGATTTGACAAAAGGCCATAGGGAAGATACAGAAGCGAAAAAGTTGATAGATGGTGACCTGACTGGAGTGTATGAGGGATTTATTGCATTTTTTGAGGTTATGACTGGCAAGAGGAAGATTGCTCCTAAGTACCTAAGCCTAGAACAGTTGAGGGAATGGTGGCATGAGGTCTATGTCCCAGATTCTAAGAATGTCATAACTAGACACCAGTTGGATGATGCAACAACTTACTTGGCGGTGATGGATAGGTATCAATCTCACAGGGATGATTGGAATAAGACTATTAAGCAGTCAAAGGAGGAGATTGGCTCCATTGAATGTAGACTTAGGATCTTGCCTTTGCCACCTGTTGCTGAGTTGGACAAATTATTTTTGAAAGTTCAGGATCAGAGTAAGGATAAGGGAGGCGGTAGTTAATGCCTAGTTTGAGATTTGTACTTCCCTATTATTATAGGGAATGTATTGATCTGGGCTACATTGGGGAGTGTGTCTAGGCCGACTTTGATGATGTATCGACATTTAATGTGTGCCTCATTTTTGAAATTCCTAAGGCCGACTTGTTTTGGGGCAAAATATATTGTTGTAAATGTTTGGCTGGGGCGACATGTCTTGAGAATTTTCTATAAATGGGCATTCTTGCCTCGTTGTAATAGATATAGATAGAAGGATAAAAGTGTAAGAGTGAGAGTTTGATATAGTTAGGTTAGAGCATTTTGCAGTATTTTTTTTGAAGCAAGCATTGTAACAGAACAGTGGAATTGTTGCAGCATTTTGATGATCTAATACAATTGAAGACATTGTGGTTTTCCTGGTGAAATCTCTTGTGTTATTTTATCTTGCATGGTTCCTATTGTTTCATCTTTAAAATTTCTTAAAGATTTATGATTTAGTGTTTTATAGTTGGATTAGTTTGGCGAATGATGTACATGATTTCATATTTGGAATGTTTGTAGCAATCTCTGGTCTATACTCCCAGTAACTATTTGATTGTAGTAGGCTGGTGAAGTCAACCTGGATCATATATTTATCTGTGCTTAGTTCGATTGTGGATGCATATCTATGATTTGAAAATCTATACGCCTTAGAAGATTGCACCGTTCTTGTGATATTACATTGTGGGTTGATTAGGAATTGGTTGTTTGAGATTGGTCCATTCTAGATTTCTGTCATTTGCATTGTTCATTCTAGGAATAGTTTAGATCTTATCATATCTTCGCACCCTTATCTTTTGCTATTTCTTTATTATCTGGTTAGATATAGGATTTGAGATCATCATATTGCACAATCTGATAAATTGGAGAGATACAGTTTGCTTGTAGTACGGTCCAATTGTGATTACTAGCATTTCACATATTATTTGAGTTGTTTATGCATTGTCATGACCTGACACCCGAGAGACCTTGGGGTGATTTTTAATGACTTATTGTTGAAAATTACCTTTCAAGAGAGATAGAATATTGTATTCTGTCTAAGTTGTTGTTGTGCAGAAAACATCATCAACAGATTGGCGCTAGAAGGAGGGCCTGAATGAGCACACTGGATCATTTCTTGAACACCATCTCTCTTGAGAGATATATGAGAAACACCAGATCTACTACCGAAGAAGAAGATTTGCAGGAATTACAATTCCCCCTAGGTCAAGAAGGACTCGAGAAAGGGGAGAATCATCATCACCCATCCCTTCACCATCATCATCCATATCTTCACATCCAGAGGTTGAGGCCATACCCATCCTTGTAGCAGTTCCCATTCAACAACCTTAGCCTATCGTTAACCAACCACAACCACCATCCCCGCTTTTTCCAATGGCCTTCCTTGCTAATAACCCATCTCCTTTGTCTTTTAACGCTTACAATGTTATGCCCAAAAACCCTCAGCATTTCTATTCGAAATTCCATATCAATGACCCAAATAGGACTGCAGAAGAACATATAAGGATTTTCCAAACCTGTCTCAAAGATAGAGGGATTGTTCATGAAGATGTTGCCTGTAGGTTGTTTCCTTATTCATTGTGAGAGGAGGCCTTTTACTGGTACAATCACCTCCCTTTTGGCTCAATTCTTAATTGGAATGATCTTGAAACTTCCTTTTTACAAAAATTCAGAATACCTATCAGTGCCAATGAATTGTATTTGCAATTCACTAGAGTCAAGAGAGAGGTCAATGAACCAATATCCAGTTTCAATAATAGGTTTCACTGTGCGTACACCAGACTTCAAGATCCTTATGTTTTGGATAACAATACAACCCTGGGAGTCTATTACGAAGCATTGTATAGCCTCACTGCCACCTTTCTGAAGTGGAGACCTAATCCTCCGACTAACCTAACTGATGCCTATACAAAAGTTGTTAAGCTCAGCATAGATCTGAGGTAACATGTGACTGGACCGTTGCCTTCTTTAGGACCAGTTGCACATCCCAATCAGGTTCAGGCAGTAAATCAGGCACTTACCAATCATACTCCAATCATGAATCCAGTACCTCAATTACCTTTGGTGCCGCATCCTGGTCTCCCCACGAGCCAGGTTTCTCCTATGATGAATTTTCCCCAGCAGTAGGTTAACCAGCCCATGTATTAGCCACAACCGAATAGTTTCCTTGCCTATTTGTAGAACTCTGAAGTGTTGCATTAGTCTATGGGATCTGCTACAATTCCTGTCCCTCTTCAGAGTAACCTAAGCCGGCCCCCTTATGTAGATCCAAATAAAGAAAGGATTGATGAAATGGCTGAGCAAATAAAGAAGTTAAACCTAGAGGTGACCTACTTAAGGAATCAAAACAGCCAATTACAAGCTACTCAGAAGAATATACAATCCAATCAGAATAGAGAATTTCCACATGGCAGAATTTTGATAGAGGACAGCGTAATGAGAGAGGATTTCACAATGATAGAGGATATAATCAGGATAGGGGTTACAACAATGACAGAGGATATAATAATGATAGGAGACAAAATTTTGATAGAGGACAAGGTAGTGGATCAAGATTTGATAAGAGGAAATCGCAGGGACAGAGCAGGACGTGGAATACATGACCTAATAATGGAGGAGTTCCTACTCCCTTGGATCAACCTGTCAACCAATCTGCAAATCAACTAGTCAGTCAAGACAAGCCTCCCAGTGGTGTATATTTGGCCAAGGCTGCCCTCTCAGGATGGTGCAGGCTCCATAAGACAAGTTAGCATTCAGAGTTAGAATGTCTAGAATTCCAAACTATTGCTTCCATTTTTCAGTATGAGGTGGAGAATAATGCAAATGGGCAGGAAATTGTTCCCTCCAGCCCTTATGATTCTCCTGTACTGGTATTAAATCACACTCCCTTCCCAACAAGTGAAGAAAATATTCTAGAAGAAGAATCTGGTTCTCAGGAGGAGAAAACAGATCAAATCTACAATGGGGATGAAGTGGCTCAGTTATTCAATGATGAAACAATGAATGATAATGGCCCCCTCGATCAGGAAGAAGCTTATGTTGAAGAGGTACAGATGTTCCAGAGGTAAGGTTTGAGAGATATGCCTCATAGGCACCCACAGGCTGGAGGACCTTTCACTACTTCTATTCCTCTAAATAATTTCAATACCCCTCCAGATCCCAATGCTAGTAATAATCCATCCTATCCACATGTTTCCAGACAATACCTTTTGAAGGAAAGACAGGCCCAAATTGACCCGCGGAAGGAAAAGGCTATTCAAGCACGAAGAGACAAGGTGGAGGAACCTTCTAGGAAAGCTTCCACTGATATGAATGAGGAGCAGATGGCTTCGTATGTTGCTAAGGTGTTCAATAAATTAAAGGTAAATCTTTCAGCATTTGAGTTATTAAGGTTCCCTCCCATTAGGAAGGCAGTTTTAGGTACTTATGATGCACATCCTGTGTCTTTGGATAAACCCTCTAATGAGCATAACAGCAAGACTTCTAGTTCTCAGTCTGTGAAAATACAAGATCAGGCACACACTCGGACTGACTTTCCCCCTAGAGACAAAGGAAAGGAAAAGGACAAGACTCAAGTGGCTCAAGTAGATACTCAGCCAACTTTGTTCCAAGGTAAGACAGAAACCCCACCATTTCTGATCTCTGTGCGCATATTCGGTAAGAATCTACATAATTGTTTACTAGATTTTGGTGCTTCCACCAATGTGATGCCATTTGGAGTATGTAGAGCTTTAGGGATTACACTTGCTGACTCTCAGAAGAAAGTAACTCAACTGGATAGAACTGAAGTAAATGTGGTGGGAGAATTAAATATGATTCACATGCAGATAGTTTCTGACCCAAGGATTCAACAGGTTATTAATATTCAAGTAGCTGATATCCTGGATGCGTATGGTTTGATTCTAGGAAGAGATTTTACTAAGGCCTTGAACAGTTATGTGTCTACTGATCACTCTCACATGTGGCTTCCTTGGAAAGGAGTGCCCAATCAGATCAGAATTGAGAGAGAGCCAAGAATGAAATACATGATTATAGAATACCAAAAGACTTCAACAAAAGTTCTGATATCAGAAGTTGGCATGGGAAATTATATGTTGTCAACGCAGTATGAGGAGTCAAACTCAGAGGAGGTATTGATGCTACACATGATGCCTATCGATGCAAAAACAAGATCCAGCCATATTACTGTTCTGACAAAATCAGTGGAGGAAGAAGAGGAAACTGAAGATAATCAGATCAGCCTATTAGACAGTTTTCAGGACTTCATCAAGCAGTGTGTTGAAAATCATATTCACCTAGGTAGAGGGGCAAGCTTTGGAGAATTACTCCTACCTAATTGGTGTAGAGTTCATAATACTTCCCATTCAGAGTTGAAGTGTTGTTTATGCCAAACAGCAGTAGAACAAGTGCAGAAATGCATGAATTCAACCCTGGCAGTTAGAACAGATATACAAAACCCTCGGGGGGACTATCAAGAAAAGAAGTCAACGTCGTCTGAAAAACCATTCAGCAATATTAAGCTCAAGGATGTGATGAAGAAGATTACAGCTGCTGAGTGTTGGACACTTAGATTTGATGGATCCAAGTCCAAGCATGGAGCTGGGGCAGGGTTTGAACTGATAAGTCCAAAAGGTAAGAATTTCTTTGCAGCCCATAGGCTTCAATTTCACTGTACTAATAATGTAGCAGAATATGAAGCGTTAATTCATGGACTTCTTATGGCACTTAAGAAAAAGGTTAAGATTCTGCAAGTTTTTGGTGATTCTGAGTTAGTAATTAAGCAAGTAAGGAGACAATATTCATGCCATGATAGGAGAATGACTAATTATAGGCATAGAGTATGTGACCTCATTGAGGGATTTGATGCCTTCAATATTCAACTGATACCACGGCAGAAGAATCAAACTGTTGATTCCCCGGCTCAAGCAGCAAGCACCTTGCAGCCTTTATCTTTGTCAGGATTGAAGAAATTCACTGTAGAATTGACTCCTATGCCATCAGTTCCAGATAATGTTACTAACTTCCAGGTGTTCGAAGATGACAAGCATATTCTAGATTTTATCACAAATATAGACGTCTTTGCTTCCCAAATCATCGATGAAGCAGAACCTCAAGAAGCAGAATTGGATTTAGAAGGTGTGATGAATCTAAAATCAAATACTATTCCAAGGGGAATGGTACAGTTGGAACAAATTTTTGATATGGATAAGATCAAGGATCAAGAACAAGAATCAAAGAAAGAGTCTATCAATGGACAGTGTGATACTTACAACATGGGAACTGAAGATAATGCCAAGAACATTTTTATTGGCAAGGTATGCACTCCAGAAGAAAGACAAGGAATAATTGCATCATTGCGTAGCTTTCCCGATATTGTGGCCTAGAGTTATGAGGATTTGAAAACTTATGATACATCAATCATAACTCATACTATCCCTTTGAAGCCAGGTGTCAAACCTTTTAGGCAAAGGCAGAGACCAATTAATGCATTATTGGAACCAGTCATATAGAAAGAAGTTTAGAAATTACTATCTACTAGAATCATATTTCCTGTCAGACATTCAACATGGGTAGCAAACCTAGTTCCAGTTAGGAAAAAGAATGGTGAAATTAGACTCTGTGTTGATTTCAGAAACTTGAATAGATCGTTAGAAAAGGATAACTATCCAGTCCCTTCATTGGATGAAGTACTTCAAGTGGTTAATGGATCTCAGATGATGTCCTTTCTGGATGGCTATTCAGGATACAATCAAGTAATGGTTCAATATGAGGATAGGCATAAGACTGCCTTCACAACTAAGTGGGGTACCTTTGCTACAGGAGGATGCCTTTTGGACTCATTAATGCAGGGGCTACATTTCAAAGGGCCATGGATATTTCCTTCAAAGACATCATAGGCAAATGCATCATCATTTATATGGACGACCTGACTGTTTTTTCAAAAAACAGAGGGGATCACATCTCAGATTTGTGCAAAGTATTTCAAAGGTGCAGAGAATTTGGCATATCCTTGAATCCTAAAAAAGTGTATTTTCGGCGTAACGGAAGGAAAGCTACTAGGACATGTGATATCCAAAAAGGGAATTGCTATCGATCCAGAAAGAGTGGAGGCTATATTGAAGATTTAGCCACCTGCTAGCAAAAAGGAGATGAAGTCCTTCTTTGGCAAGATCAACTTCGTCAGAAAATTCATCATTGGATTTGCTGAAATTGTTAAATCACTGAATGCAATGTTGAAGCAGGATGCTAAGATTGAATGGACTACGGAAGCAAAGGAAGCATTTACAGAAATCAAAAGAGCCACTACAGATGCTCCAGTATTGGTAAGTCCTAATTACAACAAGTCTTTTCACATCTATTCATTTGCTTCAGACCATTCATGTGCTGGAATGTTAACTCAAAAGTCTAATGAGGGAAATGAGCATCCCATTGCCTTTATGAGTGCACCATTAAAAGATATCGAGTTGAGATACCCAAGTGTAGAAAAGCAGGCATATGCTTTGGTTAGAGCAATAAATAAATTCAGACATTATATCCTCAGGAATAAGGTTTATGCAGTTGTCCCAGACCCCACAGTCAAGTTACTTCTGATGCAAAATGAGCTAGGAGAGCGTAGAGCTAAGTGGGTGACAATGCTACAAGAATACGATATTGAGATCCAACCCATGAAGTTGGTAAGAGGACAGGGACTTACTCAGACTATGGCGGAAATAGGTCCTGAATTGACTATTCAGAATTATAACATTGAGGAGGTTTCCCTAGATGGCTGGTATGATGACATAGTTTATTATTTGTTGAACCAATGATCTCCAGGTCATCTTAATGTTATTCAGAGGAGAGCCCTACGATTGAAGAGTGACAGTTTCATGCTAAAAGGAGCTATTCTGTACAAAAAAAATCATGAGGGAATTTATTTGAGATGCCTCAGAAAACAGGAAGCTGAGAGGATGATAAATGAATTTCATTAAAAGTATGGCACTGGCCATGGTTCTGCAATTGCCACAGCAAATCAAATTTTGAGGGCAGGATATTACTGGCCCACGCTATTCAAAGACATCCACCATCATGTCAGGACCTATCACACGTGCCAGACCGCAGCAACAAGGGAAAGGTATGTAGCGCTTCCACTCCAACCGGTCACTGAGGTAAGGCCTTTTGCTCAATGGGGTATGGATTTCATAGGCCCCATCAACCCACCATCTTCTGTAGGACACAGGTACATTCTCACTATTACTGATTATTTCACAAGATGGACTGAGGCTTTTGCTTGTAGGCAATGTACATCTAAGGTAGTGATTGATTTCTTAGAATCTGCTATTCTTAATCGATTTGGATGCCCTATTGATGTTGTCTATGATAATGGTCCTGCTGTCGCATCTTTGAAATTTTCAAATTGGGCTTTTGATCATGGCATTATTGTGAAATTTGTGTCCAATTATTATGCTCAAGGCAATGGCTTAGCAGAATCCTCTAATAAGAACTTATTGACTATCATCTGTAAGTTGTTAGAGAGGAACCCAAAAGACTGGCATACCCAGCTTCGGTTTGCCCTTTGGGCAGATCGTACAAGACTTAAGTCATCCATTGGAACATCTCCTTATCACTTGGTATACGGTCTGGAGCCAGTATTCCCTATTCAACTCAAGATCCCAACTTTACAGTTTATAAATTAGTTTTATGATAAGGGAGACAGAAGGGAGGCTAGGTTGACAGAACTACTGCACCTTGAGGAGAAACGAGATAATGCCCTGGAGAATTTTGTCAAACATCAGGGGGTAGTTAAGAGGTGGTTTGACAGGAGGGCTAAAATTAAAGCCTTTAGGATTTCTGACCTAGTCCTGTACTGGGATAAACCTCATGATCGAAAAGGAGACCATGGAAAGTTCGATAAACTGTGGCTCGACCCATATCAGATTGCTGAAATACTTGGAGACAATGCCTTTCGCCTGAGGACTCTCACGGGAGAAGATATTCCACTGCCTATCAATGGGCAGTATTTGAAACATTATTTCCAGTCCTGAGCTATTTTCAGCTCCCTACTTTGTATATAGTTAGTTTAGGTTGCTTTCTATTGTTTTGTTTGGTTTGAGTAGGTTTCTTTTTGCTCTGCTTGTTCTGTTTTGGTTAGAGTAGGTTTTCTTTGGTTTGTTTGTTTTGGTTTGCATTGCTCTTGCTCTTGGTTCCTTCTCTTTTGGGGATCCCTGGTTGCATTTGTATGACAGTGGTGACAAAGTAGGTCTAATGTTCTTGATATTTCTTTTACAAACTCTAATCATCCTTCCAGGGCATTATGGTATGAATTCCCTGCCTAATGTCACTTATCCTTGTGCTGAGGCAATGGGTTTTCTAGTCAGTTTGAACAGGAATACATTAGGGTCTCATATTCTAAATTAAAAATACCCGAAGTTGCATAAGGTCCTTATGAAGTCTGAACAAGTGAAAAATCTTTTTTCTTCTCTAGTGCCACTGTGGTTCTCATCCCTGAGTGTGAACTTCATTGTTCACAGGTTGAAGTAGAAGCAGTGAAAAGATAATAAATAAAAAAAGAGAATACACATATTGAAAATTAAAAGATTTGAATTCAACTCATCAGAGGAATCTGAATATCTCTACCGGGGCTATGGACGCCTGGCTGGCAGTAGAGCTATGTTCAGGAGGATCACAATGATAACCTCGTCGGGGCTATGGATGCCTGACTGGCAGCAAGGCTCTATCCAAGTTACTTTTAGAGTATGAATCTTTATGTAGCTTGTTCATACCAAGTTTGGTTCCTATTGCAGCTAAAGGAGGATAATGAATGCATATGCACACACTTTGACCCTAGTGTAGGAAAGTCTGGATGACTAGGGGCTTCTTTGTTTTACCATGGGTGGTGGCAGGATAGGTGAGTTGAAACCATGAGTTCTAGGTTCTTGATTCCAGTTTGTCATCGAAATGTTCGGGAGCATTTTCCCAGTGGAGTCACCATTTGTTGTGCAGTTTTGTACACACGCCCCACTTGGAGTAGGGACCCTCTTTATTGATGTATTTCAACCTTTGGTTAATGAGATTTGTCTTTTTAAGGTCTTGGAATGTTGGTCTTGTTGGCTCTGGTCTTGCCTTAAGGTTTGAATTAGTTAAAATTGGCTTTTGGTGAAAATCCAGGTTTTGACCGGAATCCGGGATTTTCCAGCTCCGGTGGATTCTCCTGGGCTCTGGTTCATTGTCTGTTCACTACAGAATTTTTTGAATCTAGGTTTTTGCTTGACTCCAGGATTTTCCGGTTCTGACGGATTTTCTTGGACTGTGCCAAAATCCCGAACTTCGTTAAGATCCTGGTTTCTGCCATTTTCGCGGAATTCGTGTTCATCCGGATTTTCCGCGTGTCTTGGGATTTTCCGAAATTTTGTCTTAGGCTCAGGTTTTCAAAATTTTCAGACATGTCTTGTCGCTCATTAATGCCCAAGGTACCTTTGCTCAGACATGTATAGGGGTGGATTTAAAGTCTTTTGGGCATCATTTCGATTTCATTATTCACTTGCTTGCTGCTTTGGTGATTGAGAGTTTTCATTCGAGCTTTGAGGATTGATCTTGAGCCACTTACGTGCGGATTACTCGGGTGCCGGTGTCTGGATTTTCGTTGCTAGGGCGTATTCGCTTTC
Source organism: Sequoia sempervirens (assembly GCA_007258455.2). Classification (NCBI taxonomy): domain Eukaryota; kingdom Viridiplantae; phylum Streptophyta; class Pinopsida; order Cupressales; family Cupressaceae; genus Sequoia; species Sequoia sempervirens. The sequence continues at coordinate 61,062 of VDFB02217683.1, forward strand.
CAGTTGCTTCCTCGAGTTCAAGTTCATCTGGGTTGATCCATGGTGGGTTATCATTGGCCCTTTCATCTATTTGCATGATGATTGAACTATTTTATGTTGATTGATGGTCATTTCGGGTCGGCCTATGTTTGGTCACGATTTTGTTTTATCGAATTGGGGTTTGACCCATTTTCATGATTTTTCATCACTCGCACTATGCACCACTTTGTTTGCCCAATAAATGTCGGATGGAACAGTGTTGATGGGCGTTCGGGGTAGGATTTTGTTCTAGATGCGCAATGTGTTATATTTGGCGAGATTAAGGTTTTGGGTGTTTTGCTCGAAACTGTTAAGAGTGGTTAAACCGTCATGATTTTTGTATCTTGCGCCAAGATTAAACTAGTCCCCTACCTTGTGAAGATTCAAATACTTTAGATTCATCCTTACGGGTAGTATTCCAAACCCCAAAATAACCCTAGTTTTCATGGCGGGAGGTTTATTCATCGAAATTAGGGCATCATTGTTTTGCAGTGAGGACTTGTCATTTGAAGGCCTTGGAAACTTAAATTCATTTACATTCTGAATCTTGTTGGTTGGCATCAATTTTGAATTCATTAGAATCCAAGTGAGCAAGGTTTTACATGATCATTCAGTCGTTGGTCCACGTGTTGTCATTCGTCGGGTTTCTGAGGTGTTCGCGAAATTTCTGTGCACCCGAATTTTCCCAGTTTCGGCCAATTCCGCGGGGTATGGCGAATTATGAAATATTTGAACTATCCGCGAAAATCCTTCCTGTCCAGACTTTTCCGGTTTTCCTGTCTTGTTTTATTTCTTTCGATTTCTCGAAGATAGGATTAATGGAGTAAGTGCTAAATGTTGATTTCTTGTTGCTAATGAATGAATTCCATGATAATTGCATAACTTTTGTCTGTACTAATGATTTGTATCGTGAATGGTGTCAGGAATCTATTTGGGTCGAATTTCTCCAAAATTTTGCCTCGACTGGATTTTCCCGGTTTACCTTGTTTTCCCGGATTGCTTTATTTTTTTGGATTTTCAAGGATTGGTGACTTGTGATGGATTTCAAGGGCTTTATATGATTTTGTGCTAACCTTTGGATTGGAATATGCATGATAATTGGATACTCATGACATTATTTTGTGAGTGCAGGCTGAATCAAGCAAGGCTGCAGCAGGGAAATCTAAGGGTGACACGGAGGGGTCCTCCATTTCAAAGGCAGAGAGGTTAAGATTAGACACCAAGAGCCAGCTCCCTGACAGCAAGATATCTTCTGTGTGGTCCGAAGTGTCTGACACTAATGTTGGAGCCTGGAGATATGAAGAGTTTAAAGAGAGAACGGCTCAGAAGGATCTGTCAGTTTTGAGACAGGGAATGATGAAGTCTGGACTTGTTCATGTGGCAGGGTTCCCTCCAAAAATCCAATGCTATGAATTAATCCTGGAGTGTGCTCGGCAATATGACTTCGACACACAAAGGGTTGTCAGTACTGAAGGAAGAGTCTTGGCGAATTTTAGTACTATTTCTATTGCCCAAGCCTTTGACATGCCAAATTTTCCTTCTGTGTGCACTCTAAACATGGACTTGGCCAGGACATATTATGAGAATGAACCAACCAAAGCTCAACAGATGATTAATTCTTAGTTGGAAAATCCAAAGTCACACTACTCTAAATTTCCCAAGCAATTGCACAAGGTTAGATTCAGATTGGATATTTATGATTCAATTACATTTCTGAGCAGAGTGGCAGGATTGAAGAGTGCCGGAGTACTGGAGAGTTGGATGGTCCATGTGATCACCAAAATTGAACAAGGAACCAACTATCACTGGGTAGGTCTTATTAGCACCATAATTGATAAACAACTGAGGGATGTCCTGGAAACCAAGAGGTTCACCATGTCCTCCTATGTCATGTATGTGTTGGCAAGATTCTACCCATACAGGGGTTTGAATCCATGACGGACATTTGGATAGGACATAGTCTATGAGATTTATCCGGAGTTGCACCTAGGACACAGAGATTATAGAAGAGCCAATGATGCATTCACGATGCACATCGCTAGGATGCTTCAAAATGTCGAGCATGTGAGATTATCGGATGGAGCAAAGGATTTGATAAAGAGATATGGGGCCTGGTTCATCCATTTTCCTACCTTCTCGTACATTAGAATTGATGGATGTCCGGCTGCTCCATACAGGTTACCCAGGTACCCTACCGATCATATTGTGTTATTGGAAATTGTTAGACAGATATGTGAATTTGACGCCATTGTCAAGAAGGAGAAGCATAAAACAGGTTTTGGTGGGGATTTCCCTCTTGGAATTGGTGTAACAGAGGTGTGCCCTTCCATTCAATCAACACACGTAGCAGGTGATGAGTTGGCAGCTCATGGTTTCTCCTTCCATTCCAAAAGAACAAACTTTGATATCACTGGGGAAGCACAGAAGAAGGCCACTAAAGAATACCACCACAAGGATGACCTAGAAGATTATTGGACCAATATCAAAGATGATTTTGAGGCAAGGAAGAAAAGGTACTCTAGGCTTCATGTTGAGGTGATTAGGCAATACAACGTTAGGTTGATCCCTGACCAGTTAGAAGATGATGGAAATTTGGTGCAAGACCATGCCTATGAATCTGTTAAGGACAGATCAATTGGAGAGATAAGCTAGAATGATGATGAGGCCACTTAGTTGGAAGACCTAATGGCCCCTGTCATGAGATTCACCACCTCATGGCTAAAGCATAAGGTTTGGGAGTTGGAGAGTGAGAAGGTACCCTGTACCTTTAATTTGATGGGAGACCTCAATCCTATGTCCACTTCTGAGGAATCCGGGGAAGATGACCCCAAAGGGAAAACTAAAAGGAGCTCACCCTTCAAAATAAAAATCAGAGGCCCTAAAGAAAGTGAGCCAGAACCGAAAAGAAAGCCAAAAGGAAAGAAAAGAAGTAGAGCTTTGAAGATAGGCAAGTCTTCTGAGGAAGAGGAAGTTGAAAAAGCAGAAGGAGAAGATGCTCCTGCACTGCCAAAAAAGATAAGAACAACTAGGGTTTCAAAGAAGAAGGGTCAGGATACCTCTAAAGATGAAACTCTGATTGTTGATGTGGAGAGTTCCGAGGAAAGGACAAAGGTTTATTTGAGGAGATCAAGGACTCCATCCCCTAAGGAAACTGTGTAAAAGATGGATCCTCCTCCAAAGTCACTAGTTGTGGAGCAACCTAAGGCTGCTTCTCCTTCGCCAGGCGTGCATGAACAAGAGATTCTTGAGGAACATGAGACTAGTGGAGATGCAGAACCTTTCAAGGAAGGAGAGCTTTTTGGTGAGGCTGCTGAGCTTGAAGTTGAGGAGGTAAAAAGACATCCTTCTCCATTAGTTCAATACGAGGATTCTCCAGAGAATGGCAGAGGCAACGAATCCCCTGTAAAGGAGAATATCCCTGATAGGACCCCATCACCGGTGTGGGAGGAGGAGATTTGAAAAGATTATCAAGGTGAGCAACTCCCTAAAAAGGAAGAGGATAAAACAGCAGAACATCATGAAGAGACAAAAACAGATGAAATCCGGGTGGATCCTGCTGTCTCGGATTGGCTTGAAAATGAGATCACAAGGAAGAAACAAGTTGTTGTTGAGGACACTCCTTTAGACTAGGATGAGATGATGTCTAAGATCGGTAAAGGAAAGAAGAAGAAGGCAACTAAAGTGGTTTCGAGAATAGAAAGGGATGAGGTAAATAACAGAGTTATCCACATTGCCACCCCTGTTGCGGACAATACTAGAGAAGATGTCACTGGTGAGGATTATAATGTGCAAACTTTTAACCTTGGACCAGCATCTGTGGAGCAAGATATTGAGGAGTATGAACGGTCCAGTGCTGTGATAATTGGTAGAAATAGGAAAGAGACTCAGACCAAGCATGAGATGAGAAAGGAAAATGAGAGATTTAAGAAGTGCTTGGAGGATGTGATGAAACCTCTATAATCTCTTCATCCATCTTCCTCTGGTACTCCGGGTTTCTTGCCCAAGGAAACCATTTCCAAGATTGAGAGGATGAAGGCTTCTGCTCAAACTGTAATAGATTGGTTGAAGGACGTGCAAATGAAAGGAGATAATGCAATCAAGTATATCCTTTCAGTTGGGAAGGATGTAGTTAGAGCTAAGGACTTATTGGAGCGTGTGCTATCCCAAGATAAGGAAGATATTGATCTCTTGCTGCAGAAATCAAAAGTGATTTATGAATATGGCAAGGATCAGTTGGCTACAGATGGGATTCTTCCTTCCTCTAGACTTAGTGATCCTTGGGAATGGTTTGAGGCTTTGCAGATTTGGCAAAAGGCCATAAGGAAGATACAAAAGCGAAAAAGTTGATAGATGGCGACCTGACTGGAGTGTATGAGGGATGTATTGCATTTTTTAGGTTATGACTGGCAGGAGGAAGATTGCTCCTAAGTACCTGAGCCTAGAACAGTTGAGGGAATGGTGGCATGAGGTCTGTGTCCCAGATTTTGAGAATGTCATAACCGGACACCAGTTGGATGATGCAGCAACTTACTTGGCGGTGATGGATAGGTATCAATCTCACAGGGATGATTGGAATAAGACTATTAAGCAGTCAAAGGAGGAGATTGGCTCCATTGAATGTAGACTTAGGATCTTGCCTTTGCCACCTGTTGCTGAGTTGGACAAATTATTTTTGAAAGTTCAGGATCAGAGTAAGGATAAGGGAGGCAGTAGTTAATGCCTATTTTGAGATTTGTGCTTCCCTATTATTATAGGGAATGTATTGATCCGGGATACATTGGGGAGTGTGTCTAGGCTGACCTTGATGATGTATTGGCATTTAATGTGTGCCTCATTTTTGAAATTCCTAAGGCTGACTTGTTTTGGGGCAAAATATATTGTTGTAAATGTTTGGCTGGGCCAACATATCTTGAGAATTTGCTATAAATGGGCATTCTTGCCTCGTTTTAATAGATATAGATAGAAGGATAAAAGAGTAAGAGTGAGAGTTTGATATAGTTAGGTTAGAGCATTTTGTAGTATTTTCTTGAAGCAAGCATTGTAACAGAACAGTGGAATTGTTGCAGCATTTTGATGATCTAATACAATTGAAGACATTGTGGTTTTCCTGGTGAAATCTCTTGTGTTATTTTATCTTGCATGGTTCCTGTTGTTTCATCTTTCAAATTGCTTAAAGATTTATGATTTAGTGTTTTATAGTTGGATTAGTTTGGTGAATGATGTACATGATTTCATATTTGGAATGTTTGTAGCAATCTCTGGTCTATACCCCCAGTAACTATCTGATTGTAGTAGGCTGGTGAAGTCAATCTGGACCATATATTTATTTGTGCTTAGTTTGATTGTGGATGCATATCTATGATTTGAAAATCTATACGCCTTAGAAGATTGCACCGTTCTTGTGATATTGCATTGTGGGTTGATCAGGAATTGGTCTTTTGAGATTGGTCCATTCTAGATATATGTCATTTGCATTGTTCATTCTACGAATAGTTTAGATCTTATCATATCTTCACACCCTTATCTTTTGCTATTTCTTTATTATCTAGTTAGATTTAGGATTTGAGATCATCATATTGTACAATCTGATAAATTGGAGAGATATAGTTTGCTTGTAGTAAGGTCCAATTGTGATTACCAGCATTTCACATATTATCTGAGTTGTTTATGCATTGTCATGACCTGACACCCGAGAGACCTTGGGGTGATTTTTAATGACTTATTGTTGAAAATTACCTTTCAAGAGAGATAGAATATTGTATTCTATCTGAGTTGTTGATGTGCAGAAAACATCATCAACAAGTATATCTATAGATTTAAGGTATATCGATTGTGAATACATGTACATTTATCAAGTATGACATAGAATTTAATTAAATTCAAGGAAATAAATTTATTTATCTAAATTTTCAAATTTCATGATAAGAGACACAAGTTCTCTATAGTGGGACAAAGTAGTCAAGAAGAAATTATAATTTTAACACTAACATTAATTTATAATCCCATTCATTGTTTTCAAAACCTACTAGAGATAAGAATGAAAAATTAATAGAAGACATTCAAAGGGACACATAGATATATGCTAGTGGTAATTGCAATACAAAATAAACAAAGATGAGCTTGAGCTCTATTCACATATTTAAAATGGCTTGTTTAAGTACAAAGACTTCACTAAAAAATTTAGTTGTAATGAAATCATATTTATACATGTGAATTGGTGTGCATAATTTATCATACAAAAATGGAAGAAATTAGATCTTTACCATATAATTAAATTTAGAGATTTGATGATATGAAAACATATATATGTCAAATAAAAAATGTAAGAAACCTCCAAGGAGGGATACTTCTAAAATTATGTGAAGTGAAATTGAAGAACCAATGACAAGGACACAAAATAAAGCAAGGATGGCAATTTACAAGAATTGAAATTACTCAATGAGCAAGAGCAACATGATCAATCCTAATGAGATCGAAACTTGTCACTATACTAAAAAATGAGAATGTTTAAACTATAGTTGAGTATGACAATGGTGTAACATAGCAACATGATCAATACTAATTAGATCAACCTCATAAATTTATGCTATGATTTCTTGAACTAGTTAAGAAACATCTCATTTCTCAACATAAATGGTTACATTGAAAGTATTGATTGTACTTTCAAGTTGCACTATCTAAAAGGTGAAAATATTAGGGTTTTAGGTTTAGGTTTTAGGGTTTAGGTCCAAGGATTAAGGGTAAATTAGTATTTAGGTCTATGTTTTTTGGAACCTAGGGTTTAGGGCTTTGATTTCTAAGTTAAATGTATCCAATTTAGGTTTAGTCTTTATGGTTTTCAAATTACAATTTGACATTCTTTGTTTTGTTGATGTTTTAGGTTTTTATAATGCAATTTAAAAACTATAAAATATTGAACTAAAACAAACTAAACAAACAAAACCTAAATAACAATTACAAAATAGAAATACAAGATATAAAGAAAAAAAATGGTAGAATTCAACCAACCTGGAGGTCACTGAGGTCGGTTGTGTCAACGGGAGGAGGTGGCAGTGAAAATTTGCTTCAATTAGGCCCTTCGAAATGTGTACATGATCTTCCTTCTCATTTTATAGCACAACTCAAATTGACTGTGAAAATGAAAACACAGTTGCTTATTTTAAAAGTAAATAGCTTTGAAAAACATGTACGTGTTTCATAACGCATATGTATTTTAGGTTTGTGTACCTGAATCTAAATGCATACGTGTTTGGATTTAGGCTCGGGTACCCGATCCATAACATGTATGTGTTTTTTAAAAATGTGTGCATGTTTCGTGCGAAATTTTTTGTTTTGGCCAAAACTTCCCCTCTTCATGGAACCAACTTCTTGCTTTTACCCTAGTGATGAAAAGGACCCAAAATAGTACATCTTGGGAAACTAGCCCCCAACTATGTTTTCTCTCAAAGGTTCCTATGTTCTATTTGAGTTTCTAAGTCTTATTTAGGTTCTTGTATCCTTAGCACACCTCCCAGGCATTGGTGTCCCTATAGGGGTGCTAGTGTCCCTACAGGGGTGCTAGTGCCTTAGGCAGTGTGCTTCCTTAGACTAGGGAATGACCTCTAAGAGCTCCCAAGAACTAAGGAAACACCTATGTGTCTCTACCACACCATAAGAACTCAAAAACACCCAAACATGACTCGAGGTCAAACAAATAGTTTGAATTTCCTTGATCATTGGACATTTCCTGCAAATAAAGGAGAAGGTAGGGAGGAGTGTAATCACCTCCTCAACACCTCTAATTATTTCCATAAGAAAGATAAAACCTAATTTAAGAGATACAAAACATTTTGTATTTAACAAGACCTCACAAGAGGCTACCAAAGTGCCCTAAATGACACCAAAATTAAGAAACAAACTCCTAGGAGTAGGATGACAACACAAGAGATCCACAAAACCATCCAAGACTAGTTGAATACACTTATTAAAACAAAAGGTTCAAACATTCATACATTCATTTTAAATCCAAAACTAAATGGGCTCTAACTTAATTTTACCAATACATTGCATAAGCATAACTGTTATCTACTAGAGTTGCACCCTAGCTAAGCTATAGGACTTAGCACTCTAGAGAAACATTGGAATGATCCCACGATGTGGGTTCCTTATATGAGATTAAACCTCTGAAGAAGGTCGTCTTCCTATGGTGTCACCTAAAATTACTAAACTTGCAAAGGAAAAGGGATAAGGAAAGCATAAAGTGAAAGTTTGAAAGTGAAAATAAAAGGTGATACACCAAACTAAATGGGACTATGAAACTCAGCTTGTAAACACTTTCCTACAATGATAGAAAACAAACTTGCACAACCTATTATTGTATGTTCTTGCATAAGTACTTTAAAGAAAGTTATTAAATCTCACACTTCAAGGAGGAAGGTATCTTCACTGCTAAAAGCTATTTTGCATTCTATGACACAATCTACAACTTGCAATAACACACTTTTGCATAAAGACATCAAAGTCATGAGACAAAGTTAAAAGGAAGTTAATACTACCTCATAGATAACTTGATCAATCATGTGGGAACACACAATAATGCAATAAACAACAAGAAAAAAATTTCATATCAATAGCATCCAAGGCTTTCATTGTATTTCATATCCAAAATGAGTTATAAAGTATTATCTTTTTCTCCAAAGGACTCCCAAGTCACAGAGCAGAAAAAGAACAAGAATTGAGTATCAAAAGGGTCACTCAAGTGACTATAACCAATATCTCCCTCCAAAACCCCACCAAAAAAGGTTCTAGAAATAGTTGGGGTCGGATGTCCTCAAAAAGCCAAAAATATAGCAACAAGATCTCCAACAAATGAGCTCCAAAAGGATGAAAAAGTCAATTTTGACCTTATCCAACCAAAAGGCACAAGAAAAGGTGCCTAAATCTTCTCCAAGTGCTCCAAAAAGTAAATGAAAACCTCTATATTCCCTCCTCATGTTGACCTAACCACCTCAACTCCCCTATATGCTTGTGAAAGCATTAAATCCTTAACAACACACATAAAGGCCAAAAAAGCATAAAGGCACATAAGCACATATCTTATCTTTGAATTTTGAATAACAATATGACTTAATGATTTATAGAAGCATCATTAAGTCAATTTTTTTTACATTTTAGTTTAAATGCAAAAATGGAGGAGGCTACGGTTCTAGTTTTTACATGGTCAAAGGCAATCAAAAAAGTCACAAGACTTAATCCTGCTTTACAGCACATGAAGAATTCAAAGCATATACAGGGTTGTTTAAAACCTAAGGCATAAGACCTAAGGTCTTAGCCCACAATGCATATTAGTTTGAGTTTCATTTTTCTAGAAACATGGAAAAAAATGCCAGGTCTTTCCATCGGCCACTTTAGGGTTACAAACCCTAACACAAAACTCACTGAGAGATGAGGAAGCTCATTTCATTTTGTACATTTGAACTTTATGGAGGTCTTCACCACTGCCATAGGGTTTTTGACAGGAGCTCTGTGGGTGACTTCCATGGCAAAATTTGGCATTTCTACCTCTCTTCTAGCAAAATCATCATAGAAAAAACTTGAGGTAAGCTTTTACAAGCATTATTCAATAATTTCTTATTCATTTTTAAAGAGATAAACAACCAAAATCAAGTTTTCTTTCAAAAAAAATTATGTTAAATGTTCTGGTAATCTAAATATTTCTCTATATTCTTCTATATTTACTTGGTATATTCTACATTTCCATATCATGGCTATGTGCTTCTGTAGAAAAAATAGAAGAAACCCTTTCAATCATGGTCGCAACTATATACTTGTAGGAATTTGTTTGGGGTTTTGGGTTATCAAACTATGGCTGTGACCTCTTCTATTTCTTTGTTGTTGTTATCCGTGATAATCACCTTTGTTGTGATGATATTGTGCAAGATTATGTTATGAATGAAATTTAATGAGAGTGATCAGTTAAAACAAGAGCTATTTCAGTCAGTTTCTCCATAATAAATGTTGCCTTGTGAAGAAAAATGGTTCAATGCCATTATACATCATGGGTACAATTCTAAGACTTTGTGCATCTTTTCATTCCTTCATAGCCGCAACTATGTATCATTTTTTGATAAATCCATGAATCTCCTATGGTGCCGCCTTGACCTTCATAGAAAATACTTATGTTGTTAGTTGAATGGCTTGTCTTCTCCATTTGCAACAAGCTCATATTTTGCTTCAAAATTATCAATGAGTTTATGAAATGGAAGCATCTCTTCTTTGTATTTAAAACCCTCAAGTCCTTGAGGAAGAGCAGCAAGATCACAATGATACAGCTTGTTGACCGGATCACCCCCTTCTAAAATATTTATAAGAAGATATTGGGGGTTGGATACTGACTGTAAAAGAAACCTTTACTATCATGGCTCCAAATTATTGATGAAAAATTCACCCACAAAAGAGAATCGAGCTTTATACTCTTATATGTTATCCGAATAACCTTGATGTTTACCCAGTCACTACCACTGGATCTTAAACCAACTACCAAGAATTCAACATCTTCACTTAGAGCACAAGCGCATGTATTTAAATAAATTGTTCCATCTTCACTAAGTGTGTTGGGGTCAAGTAAGACCTCAGCTTCTGCCTCTAGACTATTCTGAACATATAGAACACTCTAAGCCTACAACCCTATATTGAAAAAGTAGAAGTATTTATTACCATGTATGTATGGACAATCATATCTAGGGTGGTCAAAAAGAGCTATGATATATTTTCCTGAACTTTTCTCTTGTCTTACAATTCTATAGGTAGGATTAATTTAATTTCATTTGCTTCTCAACAGAATCCTTGACCTCCTTTGCATCTGGGTCTTCCATCCTCACAAATGCTTAAAACATGACTGCGATATGTCTATGATTGTATTTTATGCATTTTACTGTATCTTTGTATTTACTGTCAAACAACACATGTTACTTTCCTTTGATTAGTTCTCATGATCCATCATTTAATTAAGATTTCAAGAGAAATACTATAGGATAATATTTGATAAAGTGTCAACATTAGGTGGCTCGCTATTTGTTGAGGTACTTCAAACAAAAGTTCCAATGAAGTGTCACACTTGATCTGCCCTTTTGTCATTTTTACCTCATGATGTCATTGTAGTTTATATTCCCAATTACACTATACTGAACATAGTGCATATACTCCACTACACTATTCAATGTTAATTAACAATACATATAGGCTACTCATTTTCACCAATGTCACTATCTTTCATATGCACTACTCTTGGGGATAGTATGTTGACATAGTGGTCTAAACTATGCATCCAACTTATCATCTATAGTTGTTCTTTCGATAAATCCTTGAAACTACTCTTGCTGCCTAATGAGCATGATGACTAACATATACAAATTTTTATGCTACACTTACATGGAATAGTACATTATATCTACTTTGACACATGATATTAAACTCATCCTTTGTGATTTACATTGGGAAAGTATATATCACTTATGATAGTGAAAAACACTCACTACCATAATTGATGTGTGCTTGTTCAAATGATCACAAGGAAATGAATTCTCTTTTATACCTCCTTTAGAAGCACAATACGACAGCATGTTGAGCTCAAACCTTATGGGAGCCACATTTTAACCCACATGCTGAAATTAGATGAAACAAAACAATGGCATAATTTTTCTTGTACCTACACAGGAAGCAAACATGTTAGAAAAATATGTGCATATGACTCATGTGTTTGATCATTCTTGCTTTCTTGGACATGATATGAAAAAAAAATTAATGCAAATGAGGGTCAGATTATATGTTTATATAGGTATGTGCATGTATGGATTAGTGACCTTTCATTGCTCTAACAACACACTCTCTCTTAGATGCAGGCAACTAGGAGCAACAGCTGGATATAAGACAAGCAAATGATTGAAGATGATGCAAGGAAACTCAACCAGGACTTGTCATTCGGGAAATGATGGGTCACCCTTCCTTATATGTGCATTCCTTTCTGTTAATATCTATAAATGTATAATTTTCTCTTTCATTTACATTAAAAGAGTTAGTCTCACGACTTGTGTGAGACCTTATTCATTTACATTGTCAATAAAGATTACCTTTCTAGAAAAGATTGTGCAATCTTCTCCTATGTTATATGTATTTGCATGAATGCAATCTAATAATGTAATCTTCTTATTTTGTTTATGCACATGAATGTAATGTAGTAGAAATAAAAATGTACCTTATTCTTTTGAAAACCATAAAAGCTCTACATGATTTAGCTATTTAACAAAATTATGTAACAATAACATACATAAAGTAATTGTGCTTTATTCAAACCGAGGACTTGAAGGATAGGAAGTTGTGTCAAGGTAGTGGAGATCATAGATCCGCACACTTGGCCAAGGCTTCCTCCCAAGATAGGAAGGGGAAATAGAAAGCTACTTTTCATGAGGAGGAAGAATTGAAGGATGAAGAATTTGAAGCCCAAGTTGATGAAGAAAGTGATGGGATGGAATTTGAAGATATTGCCTATGACATGGGTGAAGAGGAAACTGAGGAGGAAGAGACTAGAATTGAAGAAGAGAAAAAGAATGAAACCCTGATTGCTCTTGAATCAAGAATATTGCCAATGAAATTAATGTTGAATATTTTAGCATTAACTATCTAAAAAGTAGTCTGGCCTATATGCAGGTTCACATGGATGATATGGAAAAATCTATTGTGACGCTGATAAAGGTGACGAACGACCTAATGCACATAGCAATGGTAGGTACAATATCTAGTCAAACCAAGATCACTAGGAAGCTGAAGAAGATGGGAAAGAAAAATAGCTTGAAGGACCTAGATGAGACTGAGGAACATGATTGGAGAGATTACATCTCCCTTATAGGAGATTACTGGGACCTATTTGGAAAAGCCAAGTAATGGATTTTTTTCTTGCTTCTGTTTATGGTTGCCCTGCTTTTTTGTCATTATGTTTTAATATTCCAGACTGCTATTTTCAAATAGCTCTATTATGGTTTCATACTTGCTAGTATATGGTGGACCTGATAAATGGTCTTCATAGTTTTAAGCACTCTAGTAGAAATATTCTATTTTTTATTAAGTATGGTGGTTTTATGGTTATTGTTTTGTTATTTAGCCTGTGTGCCACCCCAGACATGTTTTTTGATACTGGATGGTGGTGCTATTTTACCCACCTTGTTTCCTTCTTTTGAATTTTGGAGGTAACCATGGGATCAGGGCCCTTCCCTTACTAATCTAATAAAAAACATGATATGGTTACCTTCTCAAACCTAACCAAACGTTCTTGTGTTCTTCCCATCAATGTATAAGCTTCTTTCTTTGTTTGGATTGAAAGTCTTTCACATGAACCCCTGAGATGCTTGATATTAAAATAATTACCACTTTCCTTGAGTTGCTTCCATTGATATACTTTCTCATGTGAATTCTCCTTAATTAATACATCTTGAAGCTCCTCCTCACATAGTGTACAATATGCCAACTTATTTCTCTAAAATTGAATGGAGCCCCCAACATTTGCATTAAGGAAGCCCAATAAACATATGATATAATATGAATGGTATCCTAAAATCTTCTCTTCATAGAAGTTCCTAGGAGCACACATTTGAAAAATATCCTTTGTTGACTTGTAAGTAATGGAAAGAAAATATGAGGCTCACTGGAGAATATCATGGCTAACATATTCTTCCAAACCCAACAACTTGGTCCCCTAGTATCATCCATTAAAACACCATTCTCTTCTACTAAGGGATGTGATAAAGCAGAAATGTAAAACTCAAAGCATGAATTAATTACCTCCATATTTCTGTCAAAAGCCTCAAAGGTGGCATTCCCATGCATGTCAAGAATATGGATGATGTAAGTCATTGATGCTCCTAAAATTGTGGTATAGAACTCCTTATCAAACATTTGTTCACTTTGAATGATAAACAATATTCTCCCTTTCAAGATGCTATAAGTTTGTGGTATCTTCTTCTCAAGTCCTCTATCTTGTGGGTAGCTTGAGATCCCAAACACCAAAGGATATTTAGTCACAAAATTTTGAATATTCAAATGATACCAACTATTCCTACCATGACCAAGATTAAATAATCTCAAGTTGGTTACCTTCTCCTGGCTATCACTTACAAATTTTTCTTCAATAGTGATACATGGATCCCATGAATGTTCTATGAGTTGTGCATATTGATTCTTCACAAAGTGGTTAGTATGCATTAAGGATTCCATGTGATACCAAATGCAATAGATAGAGAAGTTAACAATGGTGCCTCTTTGACGCTTAATCTTCAAAACATCACCTGGATCCCATATATAAGCACACTTTGAAATTTGAAACAAGGAATCTACATAACTTATACTACACATTGTGTCCCAAATTATGTCACCAATTATTGCATGCTCTCCTTGATAATATTCTTTTTGTAAAGGAATAGGGAAAGGTAATAATTTTAAAATTTGAGAGCCTTTATCATACCTTGAGATACCAATTGAGAAACCAACCACTAATGTGGTGCTAGAGGTTCTAGATACTTTACCATGCTTCCATTGTGCTACTCTGGTGCTAGAAATAATATGCTCATCCCTCTTTTCCATGAGAGATATTGTTGAGATAATATCAATATTTTCATTTTTGTGAGTCCAAGACTCCAACTTAGAACCATCTAAAGAAATAATTTTTTCTTCATTTCTAGAATTATCAAGCTCTTCTATTTTCAACTATGAGATTTTTACCTCCCATTTGATGGATGCAATCTTTTTGTTCTTCCTCCTTGTTTGGATCAAAGATGTCCTAAATCTCAAATTTTATCTGTTGTTCTGGTTCAACTCTTTGCTCCTTGATCTCTTCCTTGATGAATTCTAAATTTAATTTTTCCTTTTGCTTTAGTGTTATCTCATAAAGTTGCACCCTTATCAAGTTGCAGAACTTGATACCTTAGAGAAACATGGGAACTTTTCCAAGTTGTGGGACACCTAAAAAATGGAAAAGAACCTCTGGAGAAGGCTGACTTCCTGTGTATTATCACCTAACTATTGTTTTTTTGTAAGGAAAAGGGAGAAGGATTACTAATGAAAATGGTTAAAGCTAAAACTGGAAAATGGTATTTTCTATGGTGATTCACCTAATTGATAAAGACCTAAAATTTTAGAGAACAGTCACTTATTTTTCAAAGAATGAAACAAAACACTTACACAACCTATTTCAGTAAATTTCATGCATAAATATTTCAGAAAAAGAGGCTTAAATTGACCACAACTTTCATAAAGGAAAGATAATTTTCACAATCTAAAAGTTATGCACAATTCCTTAGCATAATTTCCAACCTACATAAAAGATAACTTTGTAGAAAAGACATGAAATGAGAAAAAATAACAAGGAGGTTAAAATACCTCACAAGTGATTTGATCAATCACCCTAATAACACACAACTCTGAAGAATAAGAGGGGAAAAAGATTCAAATATTGATATCCAAGGACCCTTCTGAATTCAAGTAAAGAAAATTGAGTTACAAAATATGTAAAATCTGACAAAGGACTGTAAAAGTCACAAGGCAGAAAAATACAACTCAAGAACTAACTCAATAATGAGTTACAAAATGACTAAGTAGCCAACTCCCAACAAGACCCACCAAAATAGCATCTAGAAGCATCAATTTCCATAAGCCTTCAAAAAGCCCCAAAAATAGCAACTGAAACTCCTTCCAAAAGGCTCCAAATAGGTGGAAAAGTTCAATTTGAATATGTCCAACATGATGACACATCAAAAAGACTCCAAAAAGCATCAAATTGAGTCAAAAAGCCTAATTTTGCTCCCACATGTTGGTCAACTAAAAATTACCTCCCCAAATTTCCTCCAAGATCAACTCAAATAAATCTTCAACTCCCCTTATGACTTACTCATAAAAGCACATGTTCCTATTTGAACTCAAGTCAAAAAGCCATCTCATTTTTCCTTTCAATATGATACGTTGCAAAGCTTCAATGACTTATTCATTTTGACATATGACTCTATTTGCATTCAAAGGATGACTTAATTTAAATGATTTATAAATGATCATTTAAATCAAATATTTACAATAGAAGATAAAATGCAAAAAGAGAAACTTTCCACCTCCATGTGCATTAAATTATAACATGACTCTAAAGGTTTATAATTGCACCCTTAAGTTGTTTGTTTTACAATAAAAACACATGTAAATAAAACTATTCAAATCATGTTGAGGTGGCAATAATACTATTTCAAACTTCCCTAAAGTCCTCCATTTGTTTATGTAACATAAATACTCAATTTGCTTTTGAAATAGCATTTTAATTTAAGTGATTTATTGAATATCACTTAAATTAAAATACTATACACTGAAAGTTTAAGCAAAAAATAAAGTATTTAAAAGCTTTAATATGCAAAAGAGGTCGACCCTCACAAAAAATGTTTCAAACTTTAGGCAAAAATTCCATAAAGTGATCGACCTTTTTGGGAAGAATTAGGGTGAAACCCTAAAAGATGAGAAGACAAAAGAAATGAAAACACTTCATTTTGTTTGAAGCTTCTTTGAGAAGCTATGCCACCACTGTGAGGGTTTTTGGAGAAACTATATGCCATTCTTAGCCTTTTCTAAGCATTTCAACAACAAATTTTGTGCAGAAAAAGAATTTCCTCTGTAGATTCCATTGATTTCCCCCATTGAAAGCACTGGAAGGTATGTTTTTAGAAAAAATATGAGGAAATATCATCATCTTTTGCTCATACAGGGCCTCTTTGGCTGCGGCCTTTATAGATTTCTTCACTTATTTTATTTTATTTGTTTTTCTCTTGATTTGGCCACGCCATCATAAGGGTTTTTTGGAGATTCTATGGTGCATAGAGGCATTGTTTTTCTTCCTTCTGCTTTCTCTTTCCTTTTGTGGTCTTTTGAAAAGAATATATGACCCATTTCATCAAAAATGGGTCGAGGGTTTCAGGATGGCTCTTAAAGTGAACTTCATGAAGAGGATTTTCCTTTGCTCACAGAAAAATTTTCCTATAAAAGTTGACAAAGATCTCTTAGGT